>JARQOC010000003.1:485289500-485480571 GCA_033576535.1 Allobates femoralis
GGACAATTCTTTTTGTGTTTTTTTCATTGAAGACAAATTAAAATGAAGATAATAATACCAAAGAATTTGTGATTGCAATCATTTTCAGGAAGAAACTGAGTATTATCTGACAGAATTGCAGGGGTGTCAATACTTTTGGCCAACACTGTATATATATGTAAATGCACATATATTTGGTATGGACTGATCTATCAAAATATAACATCAGTTATTCAAATCTGTAAAATGTGTAAAGGAAAAAAAAAAGGTCAAAATGCCAAAATTAAGTTTTTTTGGTTGTCACAACATTGCAATAAAGTGCAATCAAAAGGCGATCAAAATAATGCATCTACCCAAAAATGGTTTCCTTAAAAATGTCAGCTCAATCTGCAGAAATAATCCACCACACAGCCCCAGATCCTGAAAAGAGAGAACCCTAAGGCACGTCACACACAGAGATATCTGTGCAGATATTGTTCGCAGATCTCTGGTTCAGTGAAATCATGACACATTGATCATTGTATACAGCCACAAAATGGAACAATGTGTCCATGATTTCACTGCACAGAGATCTCAGACAATATCTGCACAGATATCTGTGTGTGTGACGTGGCCCTATAGTCTTGGAAAATTGTGCAGAAGTGCAATTCTTTTCTTAAAAAATTTCTGAAATGTTTTACACCCCATGGATAAAATAAAGGTATACATGTTTAATATCTACAAACTCATACAAACCTGAGGCATCATACTGACGACATCAGCTTTTCATATATGAACATGGTAAATAATAAAAAACAAAAAACAATCGCGCGATTGCACTTTTTTTTGTAATTTCACCGCACTTGGAACTTTTTCCCTGTTTTCCAGCATACTATATTATAAAATTAATGATGTAATTCAAAAGTACAAGTCGTCTCGCAAAAAACAAGCCCTGATATGTCCATATTGACAGAAAAATAAAAAAATTATGACTCTTGGAAGAAGGGTAAGCAAAAACAAAAAAACGGAAAATCACCCAAGGGGTTAAACACTGCTGGATGTGTCATGAATCCCTGTTTCTTTTTTCAGGATATTTGCTATTTGACCCACACTGGGAGTTGGAGTTCATGCCAATGTTCTACTTCTTTGTCCTGCAGCAAGCCCTTTTTTTTTCTCTACAATTTTTTAAACACTTTAGTTTTTATTGATTTTAGTATACCAGATAATTGTCTAGATAGCAGCATTCATGTTTATAGAGTCTGTAACGTGAGGAATCTAAAACAAACTTCATTCTTAAGCAAGGAAAGCGTTCATCTCAGAAATGCGTTGGATTAAATGTGGCCATAACCTCACACCATGGAGTATTATCATGTCACATGCTGTATAACCATAATTTTTTACTTCGGAACACTTTGAGAAAAACATGGGAGTTGTACTCTCCACAGAACAACTTTTGTTTGGCTCTGGTTGTAATTTCTATTGCAC
This sequence comes from Allobates femoralis, assembly GCA_033576535.1. Classification (NCBI taxonomy): domain Eukaryota; kingdom Metazoa; phylum Chordata; class Amphibia; order Anura; family Aromobatidae; genus Allobates; species Allobates femoralis. The sequence goes on from JARQOC010000003.1 coordinate 485,290,944, forward strand.
TTATTGCTTTACGTTCAATATACCTAACAACAATTGGAAATAACTTGTTAATTTTTGACCAGAAAAATATTAGAAAACTCAGAAGGATGACGATGGACTTTACTAATAGTATCTTGGTTTCCAATTGTATGCACCAGATGGTCGACTTGTCACAACATTATGGCTGCTTTAGGCTGGTTTCACACTACCATTTTTTTTAATCTGGGGGGATGCAGGTAAAACCTGGATTCCCCAGGAAACCCCCCTCTTTCGGAATTGTAAAAACTGATGCACCCGCTCCGGTATTATCACTGATCAATCTCATGGATCAGTGATAATACCGGTGTGGGAGCATACAGTTGCTTCCGGCTGCATACCTTTTTCACCAGATCCAGGGACATGTCCCCTGTGTTCTGGGCATGCGCAGTTCAAAAATCCGGATCCGGCAGGATCCAGAGTCCGCCGGATCCGGGTAACGTAAAGCCCCATTTTAAAACAACCCATAGTGCCCTGAATCCAGGTGCTTCCAGGTTTTGTCATAGAAACCAAAAATGCACCAAAGTGCGTTTTTGATCTCAGTGAAAAAACTGGTGACACACGGATCAGGGGAAAACGGGAAGAACTGGATGCACCCACAGGTTCATCCGGCGCCATTGACTTTTAATTGGGCCAAAAACTGATGTGGGTGAATCCAGTTTAAGCTGGATACACACGGATGGCAAAAAACGACAGCGTGAAACCAGCCTTAACGCAAGTGTAAACAAAACCCAACATATATGTGAACCAATCTATAACATAAAAGCCGAAGGCCACTTCCGGAAAACCCGAAGGTTACTTCCGTGATGGCCTCCGGACCATGGTGGTGACGTCACCAGTGCGGGGTAGCTGGCGGCGCCCGGCTACAGGGACCGCCGGAGCAATGTTCCGGCAAGGAACGTTCCCCTCTGTCCCGGCGCCTCCTCTCTCCTCCGCTCCAGCCTCTGCCCGCTCCTCCGCTCCAGCCTCTGCCCGTCCTCTCCAGCCTCTGCCCGTCCTCTCCAGCCTCTGCCCGTCCTCTCCAGCCTCTGCCCGCTCCTCCGCTCCAGCCTCTGCCCGCTCCTCTGCTCCAGCCTCTGCCCGCTCCTCCGCTCCAGCCTCTGCCCGCTCCTCCGCTCCAGCCTCTGCCCGCTCCTCCGCTCCAGCCTCTGCCCGCTCCTCTCCAGTCTCTGCCCGTCTCTCTCAGCCTCTGCCCGTCCTCTCCAGCCTCTGCCCGTCCTCTCCAGCCTCTGTCCGCTCCTCCGCTCCAGCCTCTGCCCGTCCTCTCCAGCCTCTGCCCGCTCCTCCGCTCCAGCCTCTGCCCGCTCCTCCGCTCCAGCCTCTGCCCGCTCCTCCGCTCCAGCCTCTGCCCGTCCTCTCCAGCCTCTGCCCGTCCTCTCCAGCCTCTACCCGTCCTCTCCAGCCTCTGCCCGCTCCTCCGCTCCAGCCTCTGCCCGTCCTCTCCAGCCTCTACCCGTCCTCTCCAGCCTCTACCCGTCCTCTCCAGCCTCTGCCCGTCCTCTCCAGCCTCTGCCCGCTCTTCCGCTCCAGCCTCTGCCCGCTCCTCTGCTCCAGCCTCTGCCCGCTCCTCCGCTCCAGCCTCTGCCCGCTCCTCCGCTCCAGCCTCTGCCTGCTCCTCTCCAGTCTCTGCCCGTCCTCTCCAGCCTCTGCCCATCCTCTCCAGCCTCTGCCTGTCCTCTCCAGCCTCTGCCCGCTCCTCCGCTCCAGCCTCTGCCCGTCCTCTCCAGCCTCTGCCCGCTCCTCCGCTCCAGCCTATGCTCGCTCCTCCGCTCCAGCCTCTGCCCGCTCCTCCGCTCCAGCCTATGCTCGCTCCTCCGCTCCAGCCTCTGCCCGCTCCTCCGCTCCAGCCTATGCTTGCTCCTCCGCTCCAGCCTCTGCCCGCTCCTCCGCTCCAGCCTCTGCCCGCTCCTCTCCAGCCTCTGCCCGTCCTCTCCAGCCTCTGCCCGTCCTCTCCAGCCTCTGCCTGCTCCTCCGCTCCAGCCTCTGCCCGTCCTCTCCAGCCTCTGCCCATCCTCTCCAGCCTCTGCCCGGCCTGTATATACCACTGATGTGGGACCTGTATATACCACTGATGTGGGGCTGTATATACCACTGATGGGGGGCTGTATATACCATTGATGGGGTCTGTAACCTCTGATGGGGGGCCTGTATATATCACTGATGTGGGGCCTGTATATACCACTGATGTGGGGCCTGTATGTACCACTGATGTGGGTCTGTATATACCACTGATGGGGGGCTGTATATACCACTGATGGGGGGCTGTAACCTCTGATGGGGGGCCTGTATATATCACTGATGGGGAGCCTGTATATACCACTGAGGGGGGCCTGTATATACCACTGATGGGGGGCTGTATTCCACTGATGGGGGCTGTAACCTCTGATGGGGGGGGGACTGTATACCAGTGATGGAGGTCCTATATACCAGTGATGGGGGATTATATACCAGTAACGGGGGTCCATTTATCATGATGAGAGGGGCTGTATACCGTGATGAGTCTGCTTCATTTTCCCCCCTAGGCTTATACTCGAGTCAATAAGTTTCCCTAGTTTTGGAGGGTAAAATTAGGGGCCTCGGCTTATACTCGGGTTGGCTTATACTCGAGTATATACGGTAGTAAGATTTCATGATATAGTGATAGATCTAAAGCATGTTTGTTATTTGTGTGCAGAATGCTATAAAGCGAACATAACTGCAAACAGCCCATGTAACCTTTTTCTGAAAAAAATAAATAAAAATTAAGTTTTAATTTCATTTTTCATTTGTTTATGATCAACCATGTTCACATACAGTTTAATAATGAAATAGGTATTCAAATAAAGCACAGTAGCTAAAATCAACATTGTTATAGGTCGGGTCATATTGACCTGAAACAGTACAAGTATATAGTAAATGTGATCAGAACAGCAGGGTTAAGGAAGGTCCAGTATTTTGCTATTGCTTAGAACTTGTAAGGCAGCATTCCAACACAAAAAATGAAGCTTTTCTAAGGTAGACATTTTGATCAATCAGTGCCAATATAATTTCCAGTGTTCCAATTATTTCGTCCATTGCTTTAATAATAGTGTAATGTTATTTTTAATGTGCCTAGTGCTTTCTTCAGAGAAAGATTGTGCTACAGTCATTTTTCCCGTTTCATATGTGCACACTTGCAAAACACGGCTGACTGAAAGACAGCTAAGAAACAAAATTACAGCTATTACGGCTTTAAATGTAATAAGGAAACAACAAAGGTTTGCTACAGAGTTAGCGATATCATTTGTGACTTAATTATGGAGTGAAATTACTCCCTAACAGCCAGCAGAGAAGAAATGTGAGAAACTGTGTGTTAACAGTGTAATGTGAGGTTTCCTGAGATGTGTAATTCCTAATTTTAAAACCCAGAAATATAATTACCTGCACAACAAAGTGGGCTCTGCAGTCACCCATTGCATCTATTCACACTATCTCACTGCTGTGACATACACAATACAGGCTCATCACAATGGTATCTTTGTTGCTGCTTACACTCAGTATTTAGAAGCTAAAAATCCACTAAACTCTGTCATGTTCTAGGTCATTAAAACTCATGATAACGTTTTCTTACATCTTTCACATACAAACCTTTAGGAGACGCGCAATGTGATACAGGCACAATAATATAGCAGTTGAATGAATCATATTGATATTAGAAAGTCTTGCCGCACTAAGGATTTGTATATACGTTGCAATAATCTTTTACTTACCAACTTGTACAGTTGTGGCCAAAAGTATTGACACCCCTGCAATTCTCTCAGTTTCTTCCTGAAAATGATTGCAATCACAAATTCTTTGGTTTATTATTTCATTTAATTTGTCTTCAATGAAAAAAACACAAAAAGAATTGTCCTAAAGCCAAATTGGATATAATTCCACACCAAACATAAAAAAGGGGGTGGACAAAAGTATTGGCACTGTTAGAGAAATCATGTGATGCTTCTCCAATTTGTGTAATTAACAGCACCTGTAACTTACCTGTGGCACCTAACAGTGTTGGCAATAATTAAATCACCTTGCAGTCAGTTGACATGGACTAACATCCAAACAAGTTCATGCTGCCCTGCAGTCTGAGGGTACAACAATGTCAACCCGTACTATCCGTCGGTGTCTGAATGAAAAGGGACTGTATGGTAGGATACATAGGAAGACCCCACTTCTTACCCCGAGACATAAAAAAGCCGGGCTAGAGTTTGCCAAAACTTACCTGAGAAAGCCTAAAACGTTTTGGAAGCATGTTCTCTGGTCAGATGAGACAAAAGTAGAGCTTTTTGGGCAAACGCATCAACATAGAGTTTACAGGAGAAAAAAGAGGCATTCAAAGAAAAGAACACGGTCCTCTACAGTCAAACATGGTGGAGGTTCCCTGATGTTTTGGGGTTGCTTTGCTGCTCTGGCACTGGACTGCTTGACTGTGTGCATGGCATTATGAATCTGAAGACTACCAACAATTTTGCAGCATAATGTAGGGCCCAGTGTGAGAAAGCTGGGTCTCCCTCAGAGGTCATGGGTCTTCCAGCAGGACAATGACCCAAAACACACTTCAAAAAGAACTAGAAAATGGTTTGAGAGAAAGCACTGGAGACTTCTAAGGTGGCCAGCAATGAGTCAGACCTGAATCCCATAGAATACCTGTGGAGAGATCTAAAAATGGCAGTTTGGAGAAGGCACCCTTCAAGTATCAGGGACCTGGAGCAGTTTGCCAAAGAAGAATGGTCTAAAATTCCAGCAGAGATTGTGAAGAAACTCATTGATGGTTACTAGAAGCGGTTGATCGCAGTTATTTTGGTAAAGGTTGTGCAACCCAAATATTAGGCTGAGGGTGCCAATACTTTTGTCTGGGCCATTTTTGTGTTTTTTCATTTAAGACAAATTAAATGAAGATAATAATACCAAAGAATTTGTGAATTGCAATCATTTTCAGGAAGAAACAGTATTATCTGACATAATTGCAGGGTGTCAATACTTTTGGCCACAACTGTAGGTTACGGCTACAAGGCGACTTTGCACGGTTCACTGTATAACTGTGTACTGCTGCTACATCGCTGCATAATGCAAGCGAATGATAATCACATTGCAATACTCAAACTCAAGAAAGTCACAAAAATACAAATGCTTTCGACTTTTTGCCATTGCAGAACTAGTATATAACTCCATTCACTTGCATTATGCTCCTATGTAGCAGAGGCATACATTGTTCTTTTGCTGTTTGACCTTTCTCACAGGTAAGGTCACCGTGAGGCACAAGTATTACGTAGGGTCTTATGTGAGGAGATAACATGTGGTTCTTTTCACACTTTTTTTTTTTTACATGCAGTGACACCTTTTTCCTTCCTTTACCACTCCCCTTCCGCAGAAAAAAAACAAATACCTTCCTCAAAGGGGTTTTCCCACGAACAAAGTTAATTTTAATCAATAGATCTTGGAATAATAATAATTTCCATAATTGGATGTGTTTAAAAAAAATGCTCCTGGGCTGAGATAATCTTATATATGTGCCCCTGCTATGTACTGTGTAATGGATGTGTCTGACTGTACAGGGACATGGTCTGATCATATCACATCTCCTGTGCTGAGATAATCTTATATATGTGTCCTGCTATGTACTGTATAATGGATGTGTCTGACTGTACAGGGACATGGTCTGATCATACCACATCTCCTGTGCTGAGAAATCTTATATATGTGTTCTGCTATGTACTGCGTAATGGATGTGTCTGACTGTACAGGGCATGGTCTGATCATACACATCTCCTGTGCTGAGATAATCTTATATATGTGTCCCTGCTATGTATTGTGTAATGGATGTGTCTGACTGTACAGGGCATGGTCTGATCATATCACATCTCCTGTGCTGAGATAATCTTATATATGTGTCCCTGCTATGTACTGTGTAATGGATGTGTCTGACCATACAGGGACATGGTCTGATCATACCACATCTCCTGTGCTGAGATAATCTTATATATGTGTCCCTGCTATGTACTTTGTAATGGATGTGTCTGACCGTACAGGGACATAGTCTGATCATACCACATCTCCTGTGCTGAGAAATTCTTATATATGTGCCCCTGCTATGTACTGTGTAATGGATGTGTCTGACTGTACAGGACATGGTCTGATCATACCCATCTCCTGGGCTGATAATCTTATATATGTGCCCCTGCTATGTACTGTGTAATGTATGTGTCTGACTGTACAGGACATGGCCTATCATACCACATCTCCTGGGCAGGGGAGTAAGGAAAGAGAATATACAACATTACAGCACGGGATCACAGATTATTCATTTTATGAGGTAAAACATTTCTCTGCCTGTTTATAAAAAATGTTTTACCTCAAAGAGAGAATTATTTGTGATCCCATGTTGTAATGTCTATATACTCTATTTCATCCTTCCCTGCCCAGGATCAAACCAATGCTCCATGTACAGTAAGAAACAAAAATGAAACTGTACACATTAGGAACACATTTATAAGATTATCTCAGCACAGGAACATTTTTTTAAACACATCCAACTGTGGAAATTATTATTATTCCATCTATTAATTAAAATGAATTTTTAAATTAACTTTGTTCGTGGAAAAATCCCTTTAAGGTTTGGCTCACACTTGCTAAGAAAATATTGGTCTAATTTTTATGCAGAAAAATTGGATGAGTTAAATCCGTTTGGTTTTCAATACGTCATGTGAGTGCTATGCAGGTGTGTGATTTTGTTCTCTCCTAGCATCTGTATGACATCCATATGCAATGCGTTTTTATCTCTGCCATTATTATTGTTCAATAATTTACCGGACCATTTACCATGTTCTATGCTATAGAATGGTAATGTATCCGTAAAAAACAGACGTCATACGGTTGGTACTTGTGCCGTCCATTTTTGCATTGCTTCACTGAATAACATTGGTGCGGGAACAATTTTTTTATTGGATTGCCCTCTTCGTATTTATACACAAGTGTGATCGAACCCTTAGAGCTGTTTTCTAGGAATTTTTGGAAGGATTCTGCCAAAACTTATGGACACCTGGAAGGTCTCTCCCTTCTGTAAGAGCCTCCCAGACAATGCAGGAGAGTTAACAAGTATGTGTTCATAGACTGTACCTCCATTTCTGCAGCAGCTTCTGAGAAGCACCCAAATAGTTGCCACTGGAAGCTAATGGGATCTGTTGAAGTTATATGGTAAACAGCGAAAATCGGATCAGATCCCATCAGAGTGGAATGATTTAAGCACAACTGACAGTTAATTAGGAACATTGACTTTACACACAGCCTAGCGTCCAAGCCATTTGTCTCCTTTGTTAAAAACTACAATCAAGCGATGCCCAGTCTGATCCTTCAGTCCTTTTCCAATTTTTTTTATTTCTACTTCTTATCAACCTTCCACTTGAACGTCAGCAAGAAGTTCAACATTGTAGAAAAAGGATGCATGACTTCAGAATCCTCCTACATGGAGTATGTTTGTTTATAGTCCGTTACCATAAGGACTAGTGATGAGCGAACAATACCATGATCAGGGGCTTGGATCTCGTAATGAGTAGTTGGATGCTCAGATTGGCATGACATGAGTGTCCGAGCATAGAGGAAGACATTTAGGAACTCGAGCATTTTTCTATAAGATTTCCCAGAAAAATGCTCCAGTTCCTCATTAACTTCCATTATACTCGGATACTCGAGTAGTGTCCATCTGAACATCCAAATGCTTATAATGAGACACAAGCACCCAAGTATAGTACGGCTCGCTTAGCACTAATACATAAAGATAAGCGTGTATAGTAACTTTAGACACAGAAAAAACAAGTGGAAATCTATTCAGATGGAAAAAAATGATGTAAATTAATGGAAGGAATACTCTGTTTAAGTACATATTGAATTTATTACAGCCTACAGAATTTTTGGACGAGTCTATCAGCATAGCACAACCAAAGTTGGCAATCTTTGACTACTTCTTTTTGCAGTAGGTCACCATATCGGTTAGCTTACAAGGGTATCTCCTGTGTACAGCCTTTTTTGGGTCAACCCACAGACTTTCAATTCTATTCAGATTAAGGCCATTACAAAACTTTGACTTTCGTCTGGCGAATAGAATAGTTTTTAATTGACTGGGAGGTATGTGAAGGGTCATTGTCATGCTGAAAGGTGAAATTTATTGCCATCTTCTGCTATTTAGTAGATGCCTAGGGTTTTAATTCAAATGAAATTTTTAACTATTCATAATTCTGCCTCTCTTGACTAAAGCCCCAGTTATATCTTCCGAAAAACAGCCCAAAAGCATAATGCTACTTCAACAATGCTTCACTGTCTGTTTTCTTTTGGTGATGGGCAGTGTTAGCTTTGCAACAAACACATTTTTCAACCTTGGTCTCATCAGATGATAACATTTTTTTTCCACATGCTTTTAACAGACTTGATGTAGGTTTTGGCAAAATTTAACCAGGCTTTTATGTACCGTATATACTCGAGTATAAGCCGACCCGAGGCCCCTAATTTTATCCTCCAAAACTAGGGAAACGTATTGACTCGAGTATAAGCCTAGGGGGGAAAATGAAGCAGACTTTCATTGTGGTAAATGGCCCCCATTACTGGTATATAGTCCCCCATCACTAGCATATAGGACCTCCATCACTGGTATACAGGACCTACATCGCTGGTATATTGCACCCTCTCCACTGGTATACAGTCACCCCGTCAGTGGTATACAGGCCCCCATCAGTGGTATACAGGCCCCCATCAGTGGTATACAGGCCCCCCATCAGGGGTATTCAGGCCCCCATTAGTGGTATTCGCCCCCCATCAGTGGTAGACAGCCCCATCAGTGTTATACAGGCCCCCATTAGTGGTATCAAGCTCCCATTAGTGGTATGCAGCCCCATCAGTGGTATACAGGCCCCATCAGTGGTATACAGGCCCCCATCAGTGGTATACAGGACCCATCAGTGGTATACAGGCCCCATCAGTGGTATACAGCCCCCATTGTGATACACCCCCATTAGTGGTATACAGGCCCCATCAGTGGTATACAGGCCCCATCAATGGTATACAGGCCTCCATCAGTGGTAACAGCCCATTAGGGTATACAGGCCCCCATTAGTGGTATACAGGCCCTATCAGTGGTATACAGGCCCTATCAGTGGAATACAGGCTCCATCAGTGGTCCTCTGTCCTCCATCCACTCACAGCCCAACCTGCAGAAGGGTCATTAGATACCACCATTGGGAATAAATATTTTGATTACTCCCCAGAGTGGCTCAATGATATTGAGGTCAGGAGACTGAGATGGCCACTCCAAGGCCTTCACTTTGTTCTGCTGTAGCCAATGACAGGTCGACTTGGCCTTGTGTTTTGAATCATTGTTATGATGAAATCTCCAAGTATGTCCCATGCGCAGCTTCCGGGCTGATGAGTGCAAATTTGCCTCCAGGATTGGATGTGCTGCATTCATCTGTCCTTCAACTTTCACCAAATTTCCTGTGCCTTTGTAGCTCCCACATCCCCATGTCATCAGCGCTCCATCTCTATGCATTACAGTAGTAATGGTGTTTCTTTCAGCATAGACCTTCATTGACATCTCTCCAAATGTAACGTTTAGGGTTGTGTACAAAAAGTTTGATTTTAGTCTCATCACTCCAAATTACCTTGTTCCAGAAGTTTGGAGACTTGTCTCTGTGCTATTTGGCCTATTTTAGGTGAGATACTTTGTGGCATTTGTGCAATAATAGCTTTCTTCTGTTGTCTTGACCATGGAGCCCATTTTTCTTCAAGTGTCTCCTTATTGTGCATCTTGAAACAGCCACACTGCTAGTTTTCAATGAGTCCTGTATTTTAGCTGATGTTATTTGTGGGTTTTTCTTAGCATCCTGAACAATTTTCCTAGCAGTTGTTGCTGAAATTTTTGCTGGTTTACCTGATCGTGGTTTGGGTTTTAACAGAGCCCCTGGTTTTCCATTTGTTAATGAGTTTGAACATTGCTGACTGCCATTATCAATTCCTTGGATATCCTTTTTTATCCCTTTCCTGTTTTATACAGTTCAACTATCATTTCTCGTAGATCCATTGACAATTCTTTTGCTTTCCATATGACTCACAATCCAGAAACATCAGTGGCTGGATGAAAGATGCAAGAGTCTGTCTGGATCCTAGAAACTCACTCAGCTTTTATGCACACACACTGATTACAAGCAAACAGGTCACAAGTAAGGATGTTGATGGGCTTCACCCAACCACTAACCATGAGTGGAAAAAAAGTTTTTGTGTTATCATTAATATTCTCTGAAAAAAGGCAATGAAAGCAAAAAATATGTGAACTTTTGAGCACAACTGCTTATGGTGTTAATCAGAGTCAATGTAAATGATGGAAACTGTGTACCTACTGCTATTTAATAAGAATTTAAATGTTATTGGCTTATTCTGAACACAATCATATCCCAGGTTTCACACTTATGCAACCACATTATTTTACTTTTGTTATTTTTATTTTACCAATTTCCCTCAAAGTAATTTCAGTTTCTATATCAATGGAGACATACAGACTATGAGGTACATTAAAATTTAAAAAAGTTCTAAATTGATTCCCTGTGTGTTTTTGAAATGATTAATGGTGGGTTTACACGCTAGGATATCGTTAGCGATATCCTTGGAACGATCACGTGACCGTGATCATTCCGACATCGTTAGTGCGCTGTCACACACAAGGATATTGTTAATGATATCCTATGCGGTAGCGCAACTGTTAAATAGGAGAGGAAGGAGTGTGCGATGTAATAAAGCGGCAGGAATAGGAGCTTTTTGAACGAAATTGTTCATAAAGCTGTCACACTGAACGATGCTGCTTCCTGAAGCAGCGTTAATTGGACGACGAACGATAGATTTGAGGAAAGGATCTCAAATCTAGGATGAATGATCCAACAACGATCTTTTCATCCTATATCGTTTGTTTACACTCAAGGATGCACAAATGATATCGTTTCAACGATCTCAAATCCACGACGTTGCAACGATATCAATTAAAGATATACTTGCGTGTAAACCCACCATAAGACATTAATATAAAACTTAAAATATCCCAAAAAATCCACCATTCCAGAATCAGGAGGTAGAGAAGTTGGGCATGAAAGATCCAGACAACATATTTTTGAAATGCTTCAAGATTTATTAAGAATATATTATTTTTAAATACAATTATGTGACAGAACACCGTCGTTGATAAACAAGCTACTGGCTGTGTGAACACACCAGAGGAGCAATAGAAACTAATGCGACCCTGAAGGCTTAACTCTTAAATAATTTGACATCACTTGTAACTATTATGGTATGCATATACATGTATCTTTCACTGAGATCGTGGTAACAAACAATTATGACACATAAGTTCTAAATCAACATTTGCTATCTCAGTCTGGTTCAACCAACCACCCAGTGTTCCCCATATATAGTCTAAATGGAGGATGTCATAAGTAGAAACCCCATCCAACTGAATAACTATAGTGTAGTATCAGAACAGTAAACAACACACATGCCCTAAACATGGAGTTTCACTATACCAATAAGTACTCAAGTACACATACCTTGAGACATGTTTAGGTTTGTATATGAGCAGTGTGGATGAGGAAAGAATGCCCACAGGACCGCAGCCTACACCCTCGACACAGAACGCGTTTTCTTGCGTACACGACGGCTTTACCACCATAAGACAATGCCATTTTAATAGATGTGTAGACTATTTATATTACTATAGATGCTGTGTTACAACATGGTAAATTAATCAGAGAAATCTTCTAATTTTGAGAAATTCCACATTTTATAGGAGGTCTTTGTTTTTCCATAGTATTAGACAAAGGAAAGAAATACCATATTACTGTATGCTGGCTTGGAATAATTATTTATATGTCACAGTGTTATCAAAGATATCTTGCCATTCTTTTTCTGTATTTGGTAAAGAAAAGCGCATACAATTTTAGGCTTTTGATAAAAATTCTCTTCTTTCTGTTTTTATTCTAGAAAGTTGACGTGACCAGTAGAGCGGTCATAGAAATAATGACCAAGTCAATAGAATATCTTCAGCCCAATCCAGGTAGTCCTCTTAAACATTTTATGTTTAATGTCCGCCAGTATATGGGAATGATGAATGCAGATTTGCTACTTACTATGTTTTTTTTAGGTTTACTGCTATTTTCTGTACCTATCATCTGATATATATGGTAAGCCTTCCCTGCTGTCTGCTTAGCACTTCCATCTATAAGATGACTGTACATGGAGGAACATGTGATAAGCCACATTTCTCAATCTCCTCTATTAAAATGCACTGTACATCATAGCTTCGTCTATAACTTATACAAGTGTATATAGCAGGTGTTATGTTTTTCAATGGGCGGAGCCTGGATGTTGCATATCATTGGTATATCATTATGCCCCTCAATCTACAGCCATCTTTAAAAATGTAGAAAACGGTACAGAACTTCATGAAGCATATATGATTAAGTTGCAAGATACATTAATTATTATGCATTATTTCCATTATACAGAAGAATATGTTTAGATTCTCATATAATTTTAGTTTTAGCTAATACAGTGGCTGAAAGTTTCTCCATATGTGTTGATCACAAAAATGAAGGGTTTATTATCGGTACTCTCAACAAGATATGTACCAGTGTAATCATAGATAGTTGTCTATTTTATGAATACAAGCAGATATGAAGAAAACAGTTGGAAAAAAAAACAAAAAATTGTTAAAAGAAGAACATTCAACTAATTATTAACAATGAAATATATGTATTTGTGGAAACTGGAATGTCACTGTTTTGATGGCCACTTTTTTATTTACAGCTTCTCGAGCTAAACTCAGTATGATTAACACAATGTCAAAGATTCGGGGTCAAGAAAAGGGACCTGGCTACCCTCAAGCTGAAGCCTTGCTAGCAGAAGCAATGATGAAGTATGGGAGAGAAATTGGAGATGAATCAAATTTTGGTAAGTTGTATTTTGTTTTCATCTTACATTGTACTGTCACGTGATTACATTGTGTCTCTTTATCACTTATTAATTTATCATTAAACATATATAAATATATATATGACTAAAACAGTTTCCAAGCCATCTTTTTTTAAATAAGAAAAAATAAAGTACTAATATCACTATGGCAGAGAGTACTTTACTGCTCCAGTGTTGTATGGATATAAACACAATTACTGCAACATTACTGATTATTAAAAACATTGAAAAAAGGAGTGACTCGTTAAATTAGCAAAAATAAAAAAAGAACAAAATATCACTAATCTGTTTACGGTAATTCCCCAGCTCAGACGCTGCCTCTTTGTAGCTGTCAAGATTCTGGACTTTCTGAGTAACCTATGTGTCTCCTCACCCTTTTACAAAATAGCGCTTGCTAACTCCTTCTTGTCCATGTGTTCTTGCTTTCCAGTCTTTATAAGCTTCAGTCCATTTTTTAGTCCTTTCTTGAGTATTCTGCTTGGATCCCTGGCTCCTGTGTGTGTATCAAGTTGTTGTTCCTCCTCCTGCTATTCCGGTTCAACTCTTACCAAGCTACTGCTGAGTTTGATTCAGCAAACTACACCTGCTTCCATTTTGTCTCCCGAATCTAGCTACTCTGTTCTGCGTATGTTCCTGCTCAGTTCAGCCAGCCAGCCTTGTGCCACATAAGCTCAATTAGCTTTGTAAGCTCTGCAGTGGCTTTTCTGTTTGTTTGTTACAGTTGCAGTGATCTGGACAGTTTGGGACTTTCTTCATTTAGACTGCACTGCATCTGGTTTTGGACTTGTAATCAGTGTCTTTACTGTTCCCAAGCCTCCCTGGGTGTGAACTGTTACTATAGACTATTCTGCTATCGGCATCTCTCAGTGTCAACTGTTACTTATAGCCTGTTCAGCAATCGACATCTCCCAGTGTGAACAGTTACTAAGAGACTCTTCATATTAGTATCACTGCGGATGAACTGTTTCTCAGCCTGGCTTCACTAAGGATTATTATTGCATAATTTATGAACTTTGCTTATTTTGCTGCACATCACATTTGAACTTTGTCACGTGTGTTTAAATACAGACCTTTTCACTTAAATACCTTGTCTCAGTTGTATCTTTGCTACCACACTATTAGATTCCTGAATATCCGCAATAGTTATTACTCAAGCCTTTAATGAATCTGCTGGGGCAATGACTACTGAGACTCGGTTAGAGCAGCTCTTCGCCATGATAAGCTCTCTGCAAGAGGATGTGGAGACTCCCTAGGCGATGGAACTCGTATTGATTTGCAGTGTTTTACTTTACAGTTTTTTACAGTTTCTATTTTGCGTGTAATTTAGCATTTGGTGTCACTAACATAATTTCCAGACATCTGCAGAATATATATCAATAGTGTTTTCATATGACAAAATCATCATACTATTTTTTAAAGATATAGGTATAATATTTGTGTTATATACCCTTTAGCCCTGGCACTGCTCATACCGTAGTGTACATGTCTCTTTAAGGATATTTATAATGGGCTACTGAAGGGAATCTGTTACCATTTTGAGCTTTTATAGCTATTAATATGGGGCATACAGGTAGCATAGAGCTGAAATTAGTCAAAACTGCATGCCTCCTGGTTGATGGGTCATTGTGGAAAAATCATCTTTTATATCAGAGGTCCCCAACTCCAGGCCTCGAGGGCTGCCAACAGTGCAGGTTTTCAGGATTTCCTTAGTATTGCACAGGTGTTAAGTGATCAAATGCACAGGTAATGATTCCAACCCCTGTGCAATACTAAGGAGATTCTGAAAACATGCACTGTTGGCAGCCCTTGAGGCCTGGAGTTGGGGACCCCTGTTTTATATAATCTATCTTCCGGGCTATGGGGAATGTACTTGCCTTGAAGATAAGACTGCCTCTGGTCTTCATTATGCCAAATGTTTCCTTCCTTCCTCTTCCTAAGGGTCCTTGTAATGTCAAGTGCGCGTCCAAAAATCCTTCACCTGTTCATTCTGCCTGCCATCTCTTCGCTGCACTGTTCCGCCCTTCTGTAGGCGCAGTCTTCAAATTTGACGTGCGCAGGAACAAGGGAGGTACTGCTATTTCATAGTGCAGGCAGAATGTACAGATGCAGGATTTCTGCCTGCGCACCTGACTTCACAGAGCCACTTAGGAAGAAGAGAGGAGAAGAAATTTGGCATAATGAAGTCTGCAGGCAGATTTATCTTTCAGGCAGCAAGCACCCCATACCCCGAAAGATACAAGATGATTGTCTAAAAGCAATTGATGTGGTTTGATTTTGGTGATTCAAGCTGAGGAGGCAGTATATATTTTTAGTAGTAATGTGTGTCCTGAACCGGTGTACAGGACACTGATCAGCAAATGTGGGCACATCTGCTTACTTATCCTTTTAAAGGAAGTCTGTAATCCATAATTTACACTTTAAACTACCCACCTCACCTTCTAGGAGGTAGAGTAACAATACAAATGGTTCTGTTTGTTTTTTAATTGTGTTAAGCCATTGCTCCAAAAAACAACTCTATTCTAATATGCAAATATATAATATGCACTGAGGTACACCCTTGGTGTGGCTAAATGCCTTGGTGCACTGTTTCACCCACTTATTTAGATGATTGCCAATTCTAAGTTGTTTAACAGTGCTGGTTTGCTTAGATCCAGTGTTCTCTAAAAATAAACCTCTGTTATGTCTGTACTGACATTGCTTAACTCCTCTTCAAAACACAAGTATTCAGACCCTTTGCTCAGTATTGAGTAGAAGCACCCTTTTGAGCTGGTATAGCCATGCGACTTCTTGGAAATGATGCAACAAGTTTTTCACACCTGGATTTGGGGATCCTCTGCCATTCTTCCTTGCAGATCCTGTCCAGCTTCGTTAGGTTGGATGGTGAACGTTGGTGGACAGCAATTTTCAGGTCTGTCCAGAGATGCTCAATGAGGTTTAGGTCAGGTCAGAGCTCTAGCTGGGCCAGTCAAGAATGGTCACAGAGTTGTTCTGAAGCCACTCCTTTGTTATTTTCGCTGGGTGATTAGGGTCATTGTCTTGTTGGAAGGTGAATGTTCAGCCAAGTCTAAGGTCCAGAGTACTCTGGAAGAGATTTTCCTCCAGGATATCTCTGTACTTGGCCGCATTCATGTTTCCTTCAATTGCAAGCAGTCGTCCTGTTCCTGGAGCTGAAAAACACCCCCATAGCATGATGCTGCCACCACCATGTTTCATTGTTAGGATTGTATTGGGCAGGTGATGAGCAGTGCCTGGTTTGCTACACACATACCACTTAGAATTATCATCAAAAAGTTCTAGCTTCGTCTCATCAGACCAGAGAGTCTTATTTATCATAGTCTGGGGGTCCTTCATGTGTTTTTTTCAAAACATATGCTGGCTTTTGTATGTCTTGCGCTGAGGAGAGGCTTCCATAGGCCACTCTGCCATAAGGGCCCGACTGGTGGAGGGCTGAAGTGATAGATGATTTTGTGGAACTTTCTCTCATCCCCCCATTGAATCTCTGGAGCTCAGCCACAGTGATCTTGGGGTTCTTCTTTACCTCTCTCACCAAGGTTCTTCTCCCACGATTGCTCAGTTTGGCTGGACAGCCAGGTCTAGGAAGACTTCTGGTGGTCTCAAACTTCTTTCATTTAAAGATTATGGAGGTCACTGTGCTCTTAGGAACCTTGAGTACTGCAGAAATTCTTTTGTAACCTTGGCCAGATCTGTGCCTTGCCACAATTCTGTCTCTGAGCTCCTTGGGCAGTTACTTTAACCTCATGATTCTCATTTGGTCTGTCATTGTGAGCTGTGAGGTCTTATACAGACAGGTGTGTGTCTTTCCAAATCAAGTCTTATCAGTTTAATTAAACAGAGCTGGACTCTAATGAAGGAGTAGAACCATCTCAAGGAGGATCACAGGGAAATGGATAGCATGTGACTTAAATACGAGAGTCTGAGCAAAGGGTCTGAATACTTATGACCATGTGATATTCTAGTTTTTCTTTTTTAATAAATTTGCAAAAATGTCTACTTTTCTAGGGGTTTTTTTCAGTCAAGATGGGGTGCAAATTGTACATTAATGAGAAAAAAATTTACTTTTTTGAATTTACCAAATGGCTGCAATGAAACAAAGAGTGAAAAATTTAAAGAGGTTTCAAAACTTTCTGTACCCACTGTAAATAAAAGGTTGGCGCACTGAGGCATGTAGCGACAACAGCCAATAGTGCACAGAGCTCCTTCATTCCTTCATTTATATATTGCAGCAATGGTGATTTGTATAGCAACGGAGGAACAGATTTAATAAAAATATAAATATATTTATATATGTACATATAGGGTGGGCCATTTATATGGATACACCTAAAGAAAATGGGAATGGTTGGTGATATCAACTTCCTGTTTGTGGCACATTAGTATATGGGAGGGGGAAAACTTTTCCAGATGGATGGTGACCATGGTGGCCATTTTGAAGTTGGCCATTTTGGATCCAACTTTATTTTTTCAATGGGAAGAGGGTCATGTGACACATCAAACTCATTGAGAATTCCATAAGAAAAGCTATGGTGTTCTTGGTTTTAACATAACTTTATTCTTATATTAGTTATTTACCAGTTTATGACCACTTATAAAATGTGTTCAAAGTGGTTCCCATTGTGTTGGATTGTCAATGCAACCCTCTTTTCCCACTCTTGACACACTGATAGCAACACCGTAGAAGAAATGCTAGCACAGGCTTCCAGTATTACATTAGTATTTGGTACCATTGCCCTTAAAACTATTTGACTTGTGTCAAACATTTTGGATATCCTTCCACAAGCTTCTCACAATAGTTGGTAGGAATTTTAGGCCCAGTTCTCCTGACAGAACTGGTGTAACTGAGCCATGTTTATAGGTCTCCTTGCTCGTACTGCCTTTTTAGCTTTGCCGATAAATGTTCAATAGGATTGAGATCAGGGCTTTGTGATGGCCACTCCAAAACATTTACTTTGTTATCTTTAAGACACTTTGTAACCAGTTTGGCAGTATGCATTGGGTCATTGTCCATTTGGAAGATCCATTTCCACCCAAGCTTTTACTTCCTGGATGATGTCTTGAGATGTTGCTTCAGTATTGCCACATAATCTTCTTTTCTCTTAATGTCAGTGGCGTAACTTCAGGTCCAGGGGCCCCGGTGCGAAAGCTCCAACGGGGCCCCTAATTATTGCAAATCTTTAATAGTATTAGTCTTTTTCTATAGGCCAAAAGGATCTTTTGGGGCCCCCCTAGGCTGCAGGGCCCGGGTGCGATCGCAACCCCTGCACCTATTGTAGTTACGCCCCTGCTTAATGTCATCTATTTTTTTGAAGTGCACCAGTCCTCCCTCAGCAAAACAACTCCACAATATGATGCTGTCAGCCTGGTGTTTCACAGTTGGGATGGTATTCTTAGAGTATGTTAACACACGTTTGTTTTTGGATTTTCAAATCCGCAACAAAACCAGAAGTGTTTCTAGCCTCTCCTGAATTTTTCACAGGAGGTTTGCTGCATTTTTTCCTGCGGATTTGGTTTGTTTTATGTACATTTTTACTGCGTTTTTGCTGTGGATTTGGTTGCTACATTTTTTCTGCACTTTGGCCAGAGAACAAAGCCAAAAATCCAGAAAAGAACTGACATTCTCATTCTTTCAAATCCACAGCAAAACCTGGGGTGTTGACACTTTTTGCTGTGTAAAAAAACTAATGTGTGTGGACAGCTAATCCCAAAATTGCATAGGTTTTGCTGGCAAAAAATAAATTGCAGGAAAGGTGTTAGCATAGATTTACATAAAACCAAGACAAAACATGACCCCAAATCCACTGCAAAAAAGCACTTTGTGAAAATAACCTTAGTCTTCAAAGCTTTTCCCTTTTTCCTCCAAACATAATGATAGCCATTATGCCCCTGTGAGCAATTTTATTCATTCTGGCACATGTTGATACAGTACTCGTTTCACTGTTGTGAGGCATGCTGGCAATATAGCACGTGGCCGGTATGACTCATATGGCCTGTGCTGCAATCTGGGTGATTGCTCTGCTAGACCTTGCAGCACACACAGAGTTAAGTGCATGTTAGCTCTGTAGCAGCACACACAGGGTTAAAGGGAACCTGTCACCCAAAATCAGGTCCCTAACCTGTTAATACCTGTCCCTGCAGCCTTACAGTACTATCTAAGCCATCTCTGTCTTACCATTTTTAGAAATTTATGAGTAGAATAAAATAGTTTGGAAACTTACAAAATCCATGTCAGCGGGGCGTTCCTCTCAGCATTTGCGACAGTAGGCGGGTCCCCTGTGCCGCACTACCCAATGCCTCGCCGTTCTATTACGCTCTAGTGGGTGTCATTCCATACTGCACAGTGCGGGCACGATTGAATTCTCGCGCCCTTAACGTCACCGCTGCGACGCGGTCACGTAACGCCGCGATCACATCACTTCTGGGCGCCGCAGGTCTCACAGGCTGACTAGGCACATGCGCAGATTGCATGCTGAAGTCAGCCTGTGTGAGGCCAGCGGCGCCTGGATTGCGTCACTTCCGGGTGCCGCTGGCCTCACACAGACCGACTTCAGCATGCAGTCTGCGCATGCGCTTAATCGGCCTGTGAGACCTGCGGTGCCCAGAAATGACGAGATTGCGGCGTCACGTGACCATGTCACAGCGGTGATGTTGCGGGCGTGAGAATTCAATCGTGCCCGCGCTGTGCAGGATGGAATGATGCCCATCAGGGCGTAATAGAGCGGCGAGGCGGGGGTAGCGTGGCACAGGGGACCCGCCTACCCGTCACAAACGCCGAGAGGAACGCCCCGTTGACATGGATTTTGTACGTTTCCAAACTACCTTATTCTACTCATAAATTGCTAAAAATGATCATACAGGGATGGCTTAGATAGTACTGTAAGGCTGCAGGGACAGGTATTAATAGGTTAGGGACCTGAACTGCTGATGGGTCTGAGTGTGAGTGATTGGATCACAGCTTCCCAGGTGTGGATGTGGCAGGCAGGATATGAAGCTGCCTAGTGCTGTGAATGGGGGAGATGGGAATCAGAACATAATGATCCTCTGAGATGTGAGGACATGTATCAGAGGTGTCCCGTCCCTTTGGGACGTAGAGGGAAGCCTGCCCTCTCCATGCAGGAGGCACCTGTCCTTCTGACTCAGGTGGAGCCTGTGGTCGAACCAAGAGGTTGGTAGAGCATCTGAGCATATGGAGGTCCTGACTGAAGCTGGGGGGTGCTTGCTTGGACGTGTTGGTGCTCTTGTTGGTCCTGGAGGTCTGTGCCTTTGATGGCAGACTTGGAGGTGTCTGGCCCACAAGGGTTTGGGGTACTCAGATCTCGGCGGTCGGGTGCTGGGATGTCACGGTTGGCAGGTGCCCGAGTCTGTGTCCTTGGGGTGACAATAAAAAGGTGTATATTTACAGGGATAAGAGTTTATAGGTGACTAGCTGTAGTACCCGGCTACGCCCGGGTTAATAAATAACTGCTGTTAGCTATAACAAAATAGAATTTGAATATGTCATATTAATGACCTGTAGGAAAATAGAAGCTGAGCTGTGATTGATTGCTATAGGCAGCCTAATAAATCTCCAGCCAACAGTAAACCCTCCCCTGGCCGGGCAGTATATACTACCTCACACATACACATAATAGACAGCTCATGTGACTGACATCTGCCTTAATTCCCTATATGGCACATGTGTTGCACATTGGCTTGTTTTTAATCAGATGTTTATGTTTGGAAAATAAAGATAGCACATGTATGAGGCGAGTTGTGTGAGGTGATTTGTGCACATCTGTGTCTGTCTGTGTGGTGTGTGTGTCCCTGTGGGGGGGTCTGTGTGGTGTGTGTCTCTGCTGTGTGTGTCTCTTTGTGGTGTGTGTGTAAGGCCAGGTGGCCGCAACCGCCAGAGGAGCTACGGTTAGTGCTCATGATGTTCTACGGAGCTGTAGTTAATGCTCCGTAGTCAGGGGCGTAACTTCAGGCCCAGGGGCCCCAGTGCTGAAGCTCCAATGGGGCCCCCAATTATTGCAAATCTTTAATGGTATTAGTCTTTTTCTATAGGCCAAAGGGACTTTTGGGGCCCCCCTAGGTTGCAGGGCCCAGGTGCGATCGCAACCCCTGCACCTATTGTAGTTACACCCCTGTCCGTAGTGTATAAGACATGTAATTATGGGAATGTCCTGTAATGTGACTATGGAAATTGAGTAATGTCCTGTAATGTGATTATGTGAGTAGAGTATTATATGTGAAATGTAATGCGTATTGTATGTTATCAGTAGTTTATGACAATTTAATAAAAGTTTAAAAAACACGGTTGTTGGTGTCACTCCGTTGCCAAGTGAGTCCCCTAGGCGTGCACTACCTCACACTGTGGATAATGACACAGTCTTACCAGCTCATACCATCATCTTCACAGGGTCTTTTGCTTTTGGGTTGTTATGCACATGTAAAGCCAAAGCATGTTCATCTCTGAAATACAGAACCCGTCTCCTTCATGAATGGTATGATGTCTAGACATTCTCATCTAGTTTGTACTTGTGTAGGATTGTTTGTACAGATAAACGAGGCACATTTAGATATCTGGAAATTGCATCCAAGGACGGACTAGACTTGTGCAAGTCCAAAATTCTCTTCCTGATAATTTGGCTGATTTCTTCAGACTTTCCCATGATGCAACATAAAGAAGCAGTGTGTTTCAGGTGTGCATAAAGAACATCCACCGGTGTTTCTAATTAACTCAGATGTTGCCAATAAACCTATCAGAAGCTTCCAAACACATGACATCATTATATGGGCTGTCCCAAATTGTTCAAAGGCATTGTAATCTTAGTGTATGTAAATTTCTGACTTTGCAGAAAGTAATCAAATGCCTTAAAACTTTCTCTCATTCATTATTCTGACATTTGGCAAATATAAATAATTCTGGTAATCCGAATTAACCTATAAAGGGAAAGGTGTATTCTGATTTCATGTCACATAGTGACAAAACATGTATATGTGTCTTTTTATATAGTGTATGTAAACTTATGGTTTCAACTATATGTATATAAATATATATTTTTTATTGTTGTCTACATCTTCTACAAGGCTATGTGGTTGGTTTGAGGTGTAAATTTGTAGAGTCAGACTCCCTTTAAAAGCATGTTTTAGTTGCTATTTGTTAAAATGTTCCTGTGTGACAAATCTTACTAGTGGAGAAAAATCATTGCACATGTACAAGTCTGCCCTAGTAGCTCTATGTATATGCAGGAGAAGACCCCTAGACAGAGAGATCCAATTAATATAGCATATGACCGGTAGACTTATGTAAATCATGGCCAAAGGTAAATCCAATTATGTGAAAATATCTTCTCCATCTTTATTTGATGTTGACTACCAGGCTGTATTAATCATAAGGCTGACTAGGCTAAAGCCTAGACTATGACGTATTATATATGTTTTTTTCTTAATGAGGCACTTTTAGCTGCTCTTGACATACGTTAGTTTTCTCTATGTGCCATAGCATAACATGTACACATATATCCAGCACATCGGATATATAGTGCCCCCTCCTTCCCTCTTGCACCTCCATAAGCAATATAGTCCAGTCCTGACTTTGATCGTGAGTAAGTTCCTGCGGGCTGTTGGGATCAATCAGTCATTACTCATTAAATAGGACCTGTCACACCCTCATGGATTTGAATCTAAGTGCTGCACTGAACGCAGCATGTATGCTGCATTCAGGCAAGGAGTCCCCCATGTGTCTGTGTGGCTGATACCCCGAGATATAGGCTTTGTAAAACTTACAGTTAGAAGCCATAGGGGTTGTCTCTGGTGCTGGAGCCACCTCGTTCCATGGGTGCATTTCACGCCCCCTGCGTCAATGTGCTGCCTTCCTACATGTCCTCGCCGCCTCCTTGAATGTCCTCGCCGCCTCCCTCCTGCCAGTCATTTCATCCTCGCCTGCGGCTCCTTTTGCTGCTTGATGCAGGCACTATTTCAAATCACCCAGACTTCCCTCTAAAAAGGGATCTTAGATGAATGATGAGTACATTTTCTTATTTATTAAGTGATCACTTTATTAGTTATAATTCATTTAATTTCATAAAAACATTAAGATAATACATAAAAAAGTACCCAATTAACTACAAATAGTTCATAACGAGGTCCAGGATTGGAATATTATGTAAACATTTATACAGTATTCATAATTTAATATAATAGCCAGTAATACCAGGTAATAAAGGGACACTATTTAATTGTCACTATGTGACTGCACGCTTTTTTATATATGATCCTGTGGCTCTAATACTCATACTATGCACTGTACACCTGTGTGCTAGCAACCCCTTAACTTAGGTTACATGTGCAAAGCACCACCTCCGTGCTTTCACTATAGTTGTCCCCTCTGATCTTACATACCTGGTGTATAAGCTGCCTGTGGCCTCAGTCCTGGTACCCCCACCGCCAACGTACGTTTCGTGTACTATTCTTCCTCAGGGCGTCGGAGCAGGAGGCAGTACAGGTGCCCGGGAGCGAGAGAAGCAATACCTCACTCTGCGTCTGCATCAAGCAGCAAAAGGAGGCGCAGGCGAGGATGAAATGAAATTGTTTGGTTACAGTATACATTATGTACCTCATATAAACATGAGACGATCCACTTAATTATATGAATGAATAATTTTATGATGTATTTATTATCAGGTCCGGCACTTGTTGATGTAGGAGAAGCTGTAAGAGAACTTTCTGACATTAAAGATTCGTTAGACATTGATGTGAAGCAAAACTTCATAGATCCGCTACAAAATCTGCACGACAAAGATTTAAAGGAAATCCAGGTACTGCAAAGTGTGAATGCAACACAGAAAATAGAGGTCTTAAAAAACTTTAAAATTAAAGAAACTACACTGTGAGGTATTATTTGCCGTCTTAAGTATATAATGTTTTATGCAGTAGCGGTAAATTTTTGCTGCCATGTGTAATTGAACCATTGACAAAGTAAAGGAATGTGACACATGCAGTTACTTCTCCACAATAGTCAGCAGTGCACTAGCTGCTAATAATAGATGCTCGCATTTCATATCGTATGCAGTATGACAGAATTAGGTACAGAAAACGACCAGTCATCGCTCCGTTATGTACGTCTTAGAATATATTAATAGTAGGCTGTGTTACAACAGTATTGTTGTCTGCTATTGAAGGACATAGGAAATCATGTTTTATCAAATTAGTTTCGCCTATTTGTAGAATCTCAAACTAATTAATCTATTATGAAGCCTATTAAAGACTATTACATTTGGAGCCAATCAATTCACTAGATCAAAACCAGGCACAGTACTTCCACAACCCTCTTTTTGGCTTTCTCTGTCTGGCTCAGGATGCAGTGAGAACTTGCCTACTGTAGATATGTGACTCTTAGGGCTCAGACACATGAGCCTATCAACCGGACGAGTGCAATGGGAGAAAATCTCGCATTGCACTCTGACCAATGTTATTAAATGAGTTAGAACAGATGAATGTTTGTGTTCAGCTTTTTTCTCCTCCAGTTCTGGAGGAGTAAAAAGTTGCAACGTGCTGCAAGTGGATCCGATGATCGTGCGAGAAAAAAACTGACAGCACACTGACAGCACACAGACCATCCTAGTGGCAGCAGACTTCCTGATACATTATCATTTGGTAGCTCAGAACACTGTACATGTCCCGCAAATGATTGTACAGTAATAGTTGCTGAGGAAAATATGCATAGCGTACGGACAGCACACGCATGACACATGGATGTCATACGGATGCTAGGTATAGAAAAAATCGCACACTCGCATAGCACAGAGAAGACTGTGTATTTCACTTGTCCTACTCTACTGGATGAAAAACGGTCAGATTTTTCATACACTTGTGTTTTCCTGCCTTAGACATAGTTCATGCTCATAATCTGTGGTTGATGCTGTGCTCTCCAGTCCCCTCCGCCACAGTAAAAAGGAGTTTGCTGCTTTATTAAGTCTTTAAAAAGCATGCTGCAAACATAAAAACATAGGGAATTTATGGCCTTTCAGTGCAGGTAAAACAGGATACACAGTCCAAACCACAGCACTTTAATGATAGTCCAGAACACAAGTCTCATTATAGAGACATCAAACAGGAGGCCTTATTACCTTCATACACAAACTTCTAATAATACACCTGGACTTTCTTATATACGCCTTGCAACACCCCGATGTGGGGATATGTGAGCAGCCAGTGCTGCCCATCTCTCTCTTACTGCTCGTAAACTTGGCTCTTGCCACACCCTATTAAAACACTCAGCACAATATGTGCTGGAGCTTGCTTCCAGGCTTACATCAATGAGGATAACCACCTCTTTGATACATAATCTCTCTTCCATGATTCCAGTCATTTTACAAACTGTACATACATATTCACGAGTCAATCAAGTCTACATATTCTTGAAAATTGAGACCTTTGAAGGTCATTACTTAATATAAAGACATTCTAAGAGTTAGGACAGAAACAACTGCTACCTAAATATCATAGAAGCAAACTATGAGGCTGCAGTTAGGCTCTTGGAGAGAGACACCTAATCTGTGAGTATAATGATCATTATTGGATTTTGGGTGGTAAGGACCTGTGCAGTCTGTTGTTGAGTGGATAATTGGTAGTACGCAAAGGGGACCCCAAACACAAAGACCTTTTGTGGCAAAACACTGACACCCTGAATGGCCCATTTTGATCTTTGCTATATAGTCTTATTATTGTAGGTTTTGTGTCACTAATAAGGTGTGTGTTGCTGTAATTGGTTATCTGTAATGTACTGAAATCCAAATCTGCATAAACATATGCAATGATATTATATGAATACTGTAAAAACAATAAAACCCTTTTCATTACTTTCTTTCTCAGCACCACTTAAAAAAACTGGAAGGCCGACGCCTTGACTTTGACTACAAGAAGAAAAGGCAAGGCAAAATCACAGATGACGAGATTCGCCAGGCTCTTGAGAAGTTTGATGAGTCCAAAGAAATTGCAGAATCCAGCATGTTTAATCTTTTGGAGATGGATGTAAGAAATATTGGTTTGCACAACACTTATTTTTTGAACCCTGCTTACATAATTTTTAGAACTTGATATATTTGAAAACTCCTGCCTTAAGAATATATGTATAGAGCAAAATATTCTAAATATGTTCTAAAGGAAAAGTCTTTGTTATTTATAAAACTAGTAAAAAGGCCCGATGCAATTGCATCGGGAGCGCGGTGAAATTAATTGTGTGTATACAGGCGGGTGAGTGGCTAGCAGAGTATATATGGGGCTCTGTGGGTAGCAGACTATACAGGCGGGTCTGTGGGTAGCAGAGTATACAGACTGCTCTGAGGGTAGCAGATTATACAGGCGGCTCTCTGGGTAGAAAAGTATACAGGCGGCTCTGTGGGTAGCAGAGTATACAGGCGGGTTTGTGGTTAGCAGATTATACAGGCGGCTCTGTGTGTAGCAGAGTATAGAGAAGGCTCTGTGGGTAGCAGAGTATAGAGGCGGCTGTGTGGGTAGCAGAATATAGAAACGGCTCTGTGGGTAGCAGAGAATACAGGCGGGTCTGTGGGTAGGAGAGTATACAGGCGGCTCTGTGGGTAGCAGAGTATAGAGGCGGCTCTGTGGGTAGCAGAGTATAGAGGCAGCTCTGTGGGTAGCAGAGTATACAGGCGGCTGTGTGGGTAGAAAAGTATACAGGCGGCTCTGTGGGTAGCAGAGTATACAGGCGGGTTTGTGGTTAGCAGATTATACAGGCGGCTCTGTGTGTAGCAGAGTATAGAGAAGGCTCTGTGGGTAGCAGAGTATAGAGGCGGCTGTGTGGGTAGCAGAATATAGAAACGGCTCTGTGGGTAGCAGAGAATACAGGCGGGTCTGTGGGTAGGAGAGTATACAGGCGGCTCTGTGGGTAGCAGAGTATAGAGGCGGCTCTGTGGGTAGCAGAGTATAGAGGCAGCTCTGTGGGTAGCAGAGTATACAGGCGGCTGTGTGGGTAGGAGAGTATACAGGCGGCTCTGTGGGTGTCAGAGTATAGAGGGGGCTCTGTGGATAGCAGAGTATGATGTGGCGGGAGGCTGGAGGAGTGAGGGGAGCAGAGGCTGGAGGGGTGAGGAGAGCAGAGGCTGGAGTGGTGAGGAGAGGTCCAGATGGAGGGGTGAGGAGAGGTCTGGCTGGAGGGGTGACATCACCGCTCGGCGGCAGGACGTGGCTGCGTGCTGGGGCTGATCGCAGCCCCAGTCACACGGCATTGTCCTCTGCGGCGGGTTGGGTGATGCAGAGAGGGATCAGTTCTTGCCCTCAGGTCACACATGTGACCTGAGCGGAAGGAGCGGATTGGGCGGTGTGTGGTAAAGACAGGACGGTCATCCGATTGGTCTAGGACGCCAAGTCCTGGGCAATGGGATGGGCGTCCTGTGTGTACAACACAGCGCCCAATCCGCTTGCAGGGGCAGGCAATGGGAGTGAGCGGGGCGTGTCAGGCTTTGCAGGCTGACACGGTCCGCTCACTCCCATTGGCTGTTGGCGGCCACAGGACGACGTCCCTGGCTCCCGGCACCCGGCCACAGCCCGTAGACCGCTACTCCAGCAGCATGGCGACATTGAGAGCCCAGCGGTGAGAGAGTGGCGAGGGGCGGAAGGCTTCGGCGGCATCCGGGCAGCATGGACCTCGCGGAGGGCGCGAGGGCGGTGGCGATGGTGCGGGGCCGACGGTTGGCAGGATGGCAGCGGTGTCAGGTAGTGCGGCTGAGGATGGAGGAGGGTGAGAGGCTGGAGGAGGCTGTGAGGCTGTGAGGATGGGGAGGCTGTGAGGCTGGAGGAGGCTGTGAGGCTGGAGGAGGCTGTGAGGATGGGGAGGCTGTGAGGCTGGAGGAGGGTGTGAGGCTGGAGGAGGATGTGAGGCTAGAGGAGGCTGTGAGGATGGGGAGGCTGTGAGGCTGTAGGAGGCTGTGAGGCTGTAGGAGGCTGTGAGGATGGGGAGGCTGTGAGGCTGGAGGAGGCTGTGAGGCTGGAGGAGGCTGTGAGGCTGGAGGAGGCTGTGAGGCTGGAGGAGGATGGGGAGGCTGGAGGAGGCTGTGAGGCTGGAGAAGGCTGTGAGGCTGGAGGAAGCTGTGAGGCTGGAGGAGGCTGTGAGGCTGGAGGAGGCTGTGAGGCTGGAGGAGGCTGTGAGGATGGGGAGGCTGTGAGGCTGGAGGAGGCTGTGAGGCTGGAGGAGGATGTGAGGCTGGAGGAGACTGTGAGGCTGGAGGAGGCAGTGAGGATGGGGAGGCTGTGAGGCTGGAGGAGGGTGTGAGGCTGGAGGAGGCTGTGAGGATGGGGAGGCTGTGAGGCTGGAGGAGGCTGTGAGGCTGGAGGAGGCTGTGAGGATGGGGAGGCTGTGAGGCTGGAGGAGGCTGTGAGGCTGGAGGAGGCTGTGAGGATGGGAGGCTGTGAGGATGGGGAGGCTGTGAGGCTGGAGGAGGCTGTGAGGCTGTGAGGCTGGAGGAGGCTGTGAGGATGGGGAGGCTGTGAGGCTGGAGGAGGATGTGAGGCTGGAGGAGACTGTGAGGCTGGAGGAGGCAGTGAGGATGGGGAGGCTGTGAGGCTGGAGGAGGGTGTGAGGCTGGAGGAGGCTGTGAGGATGGAGAGGCTGTGAGGCTGGAGGAGGCTGTGAGGCTGGAGGAGGCTGTGAGGATGGGGAGGCTGTGAGGCTGGAGGAGGCTGTAGGAGGCTGTGAGGATGGGGAGGCTGTGAGGCTGGAGGAGACTGTGAGGCTGGAGGAGGCTGTGAGGATGGGGAGGCTGTGAGGCTGGAGGAGACTGTGAGGCTGTGAGGCTGGAGGAGGCTGTGAGGATGGGGAGGCTGTGAGGGTGGAGGAGGGTGTGAGGCTGTAGGAGGCTGTGAGGATGGGCAGGCTGTGAGGCTGGAGGAGGCTGTGAGGATGGGGAGGCTGTGAGGCTGCAGGAGGGTGTGAGGCTGTAGGAGGCTGTGAGGATGGGCAGGCTGTGAGGCTGGAGGAGGCTGGAGGAGGCTGTGAGGATGGGGAGGCTGTGAGGCTGGAGGAGACTGTGAGGCTGGAGGAGACTGAGGCTGGAGGAGGCAGTGAGGATGGGGAGGCTGTGAGGCTGGAGGAGACATTTACTGTACTGAGCATGCTCAGTACAGTAAAAGGTCTCCAAACAGGAAGGCAGGGGTTAAAAAAAAAAAAAAGTTAATGCTCACCTCTCCCCGAGCCCCCGCCGTCTCCTGCCGTCTTCCTCCAAGCTTCCGGTGGCTGCCGCAGGCTCCCAGTGTGTGCAGAGCTGTTCTAGTGCAGTTCAAGGACCTGCGGTGATGTCAGTCACGTGACACCAGGTTACCATGGAGTAACCTGGTGTCACGTGACTGTGACATCACCACAGGTCCTTGACCTGCAGTAGAAGAGCTCTGCACACACTGGGAGCCTGCGGCAGCCACCGGAAGCTTGGAGGAAGACGGCAGGAGACGGCGGGGGCTCGGGGAGAGGTGAGCATTAACTTTTTTTTTTTTTTTTTTTTACAGTAGTGCGGGTCTGCGGCTCGTGATGACGCTGCGCGTCATCACTCGCAGTCCCGCAAAGCATGTTGGGATTCGGCGACAACGCCCGAATTCCCAACTGCGGATTATATAAGTAGATAACGACGGGTAAGTGACTCGAGGTTATTGCATTAAGGCGGCCGTCACACGCTACAATATCGTGAGCGATATTGTTAGCGATCACGTGCACGCGCGATCGCTAACAATAGCGCTCACATCGTTGGTGAGCTGTCACACAGACAGACTCACCAGCGATGTGGAGCAGCGAGATCGCTGGTAACTATGGTACACATCGGGTTACTAGGCGCCGCGCGGCGCTTAGTAACCCGACGTTTACCATAGATACCATCTCCCAGCATAGGCTGTGCCGCTGGAAGATCGTTCATCGTGGTATCACACACCACGATGAAGCAGATTGAACAAGTGTTTATCACTTGATATGAGCTCCGGCTCTCATATCTGCGATGTCACGATCAAGCGATATTACATTGTAAAATCGCTTGATTACACGCAGCGATGCACAAACGATATCGCTTAAGCGATCAAAAAGCAGATCGCTCAAACGATATCGTTCGCAATATTGAAGCGTGTGACGGCCGCCTAAGTTTAATTTACAATTTCATTTTCATGGATTTTAGTACAGCCCCATTTTCAGTTCGCAGCTCTTTTTTCTGAATTCACTACATTGCTGTCAAAAATATGATGGATTACAGGTAAAATCTCTATAGGAAAAACACAAGTGCTGTTGTTTATCATAGTCTGTGGTTTGCAAAATTGGATCTCTAAGTCTATTAATAAAGTAAACTCAATTTCTCAGTTTGGGAACAGGTTCGGGCTTCCAGAAAATATGTAGTGTGTTTAAATTTAGTTAAGACTAGGGGGTTTGCATGGTTCTAAATTATGCTGCATATATATTTAGTACAACTGGAACCCACCTGAAAAAAACACGGAAAAATGTTATAAAGAATTAACACATGCACAGCAATGTGAAAACGAGTTGCTATGCATATACAATATGTTAAGTCTTTTGTTAATTTGTTTAACCGCGTCAGGCTTTGAAGCAACTAAAAGTGATCTGACCAAACTTCAGACTACTTCCACTTAAATAGAAAATAGTGGCAACTTCTAACATTTTTATAAACAAGATGGCGGCAAGGTACCTACAAGATGTTTAGTGAGTCAACAAAAAGGCTCTTCAAGAAAAATACCACTGATGTCTAAAAGCTATCTTTTGTATCTCCTCTGAAAGAGAACCTGAAAGGAGATTCATTAAGTGAAGCCTAATCATGGGCAGCATGGATCAGACACTTAATGTTTGAAGGTACCTTTACACGCCGCTACTGGAGGATGGATACAACCCGCTACAGGCTACGATTGTAGCTTGCGTCGTCAATATAGCCCGTAGTAGCGGCGTGTGAAGACGGTAGGAGGCAACCAGCAACAGATACATCTGTTTCCGAGCACTGCTCTGAAACAGGTGGCTACAAAGCCGATTGCAGCGAGCTGTATCGGCGTGTAAAGAAGGAACAGAAGGGTTGTTTCTACACCATGCTATGTAGCTGGGGCGTGACACAGGCTCCGGGTTACCGCGCCCCCTTCAGCGATGATTGGAGGAAGCTCCTGCGTTGCGATTGGTTGTCGCTGCACAGGGCGGCATATTTAAGGAGCTGACCAGTCACACTACACAATTGCTCGAGCGTCATGTATTAAACAGCCTCCTGCGATGCCTGGCCAATCATGGGTTTCTTGCTTTGTCCTATCAGCGTACGGACGTCTCGTAATCCACAATTGTGGCACGCCTATGTGCTGTCCCTGCTGCACCAGGTCCGCCCATATTAGCTTGTTGTAGCGGTGTGTAAATGAGGTAAGGTAAGCTACAGATGGCTACTTGAGACACCCGGCGATGTATCTAGCTGTAATGTAACGTAGCGTAGCGCACCTTGTGGCGGCGTGTAAAGGTGGTGCGTTTCCCGTTTGTAACCGTTTGGGCGTGCTCGTGCACGTGAAGTAGCGGGTTGTATCCATCCTCCAGTAGTGGCGTGTAAAGGTACCTTTAGGCTAGGGTCACACATAAGCCCTTGGTCCGTTTTTGGCTTCATTTTTGTCATTTTTTTTTTCTAAGTCCAAAAACTGACAGAAAAACGGATTGGATGTAATTAACACCCTGTCCGTTTTTTTCTGGACCTCAAAACATTGCTCTGTCCGTTTTTTGAGCCAAAAACGATACTAGCAACGTTTTTGGCATCAGTTAAAAAACGCATGCTTTTTTTAACATGGGGCCCTATGGGAAACGCATGCGTTAAGGCATGGCACATATAGGCACCTGCGTTAACGCATGCATTAACGCATATGCGTTTTTAATGAAAAAATGACTAAGTCCAAAAACGTTCAGAGGTGCAGGAGGCTGAAAAAGCACCCTATAAAAAACGGATTGGTCATGGAAATCACTTCCAAAAACGGACTTCTTTCTGTGACCCCAGCCTTATTGCGCTAAAGAGCTGGCCTACTACTATATCTGTATTAGATGGCTGGTCGAAGGCAGGTCACTGGTGGCTTCTCTAAGTCCGAATCAATATGACTGGCAGTTCTTTCCCTATCAGTCCAGGGGAGGTAAGAAGAAGCCGTTAAGGATTTGCCTTTGACTAGTAATCCGAGACACATAGCTCCCCACTGGCTTTTTAAAGTATGCGTTCACTGAAACACTACTGTGTTTTCAGAATAAAAATGTAGATGTAATAATGCAGCCACACTCTAATTCATGCGGTCTGTGGTTCATGCAGCATGATCTGTTAGGTTCTCTGGAACACCCTGTTCTATCATGTTCTGGTATATTCATCTAATATATAAAGCTGAATGTGTATATGTGTGTGTGTATGTGTGTGTGTATGTGTGTATATCCGGGATTGGCATGTACACCGTTGCAGCTACAGCCGCAAAATTTTGCAGAGTCACACGTCTGGACCCCGGGAGCGTCATAGGCTATGTTGTGAGGCGAAATTTTAACCCTGCGCGTTCCAGTTCACCAAACAATTTTGCCCCTATCTACATAATGGGAAAAAAGGGAAAGGAAACGTGTGGGAGGAAAATCGACAGCTGTCAGCTATAGAGACAAAATTTTGCACAGTCACACGTCTGGACCCCGGAGCGTCATAGGCTATGTTGTGAGGCGAAATTTTAACCCCGCGCATTCCAATTCACCAAACAATTTTGCCCCTATCTACATAATGGTGAAAAAGTGACAGTTACCAGTTGACAGTTGTGAATGAGGGGCTTAATGATAGCACCAAAGACTAACAGCACATACCAGCATATAGTCACTAAGGTGGGGCCCTAACATGAGATATTCACCACACACAGGGACATGTATACACACCACACGCACACAAAGAGTAACAGCAAGTGTATAGTCGCTAAAATGCAGCCCCAACATTGGATACTCACCACGCACCCGAACAAACACACACCACAAAGAGACACACACAACACAGAGACACACACACACCCCCAAGGGGGCACACACACACTCTATAGCGACACATGCACTCACCCCACAGGGACACACACACACCACAAAGAGACACACACACACAGATACACACACACACCACACAGACCCCCCCCCCCCACAGGGACACACACGCATAGCCACCCTATAGGGACACATGCACTCACCCCACAGGGACACACACACCACAAAGAGACACACACACACACCACACAGACCCCCCCACAGGGACACACACACACATACACACCCTATAGGGACACATGCACTCACCCCACAGGGACACACACACACACCACAAAGAGACACACACAACACAGATACACACACACACACACCACAGACCCCCACACAGGGGCACACACACATACACACCCTATAGGGACACATGCACTCACCCCTCAGGGACACACACCACAAAGGGACACACACAACACAGAGACACACACACCCCACACAGACACCCCCCCACAGGGACACACACACACATACACACCCTATAGGGACACATGCACTCACCCCACAGGGACACACACACACACCACAAAGAGACACACACAACACAGATACACACACACACACCACAGACCCCCACACAGGGGCACACACACACATACACACCCTATAGGGACACATGCTCTCACCCCACAGGGACACACAAACACACCACAAAGACACACACAACAGAGACACACCACACAGACCCCCCCCACAGGGACACACACATACACACCCTATAGGGGCACATGCACTTACCCACAGGGACACACACACCACAAAGAGACAAATCACCTCACACAACTCGCCTCATACGTGTGCTATCTTTATTTTCCAAACATAAACATCTGATTAAAAACAGCCAATGTGCAACACATGTGCCATATAGGGAATTAAGGCAGATGTCAGTCACATGAGCTGTCTATTATGTGTATGTGTGAGGTAACATATACTACCCGGCCAGGGGGAGGGTTTACTGTTGGCTGGAGATTTATTAGGCTGCCTATAGCAATCAATCACAGCTCAGCTTCTATTTTCCTACAGGTCATTAATATGACATATTCAAATTCTATTTTGTTATAGCTAACAGCAGTTATTTATAAACCCGGGCGTAGCCGGGTACTACATCTAGTTAGTATATAAAAAAGAAAATTTAGACATGCACAATACCATCCCCTATTAAGAGACAATGTATCTAGGTGTTCAGCTTGGGGTGTGTGGAGGAAAAACATGTCTGAGTGGCCCTCTAACCTACCTAACCAAGTTTAAAACTACAATCGCATATTGTAATCATAGTGGGTCCGCTAGAGCCTCAGCAGATGACCTGAAGATAAGACCCACAACAGATATTACCTCAGTACAGTGACAATATAGTGGTAGATACCAGTCCTGCAGAACATTTAAGAGGTTACAGTACAATTTTCTATAGTTACCGTATATACTCGTGTATAAGCCGACCCGTGTATAAGCCGACCCCCCTACTTTTGCCCCCAAAACCTGGGAAAATCTATTGACTCGTGTATAAGCCGAGGGTGGACCCTAGCACAAGTATACAGCCCCCAGCAGTGTGGTATACACCAGTCCCAGAGGTAGATACAGCAGCCCCAGTGGTAGTATACACGCAGCCTCAGTAGTATATACAGCCTCAGTGGTAGTATATACAGCCCCAGTGGTAGTATACAGGGCCCCAGAGGTATATACAGCCCCAGTGGTAGTATATACAGCCCCAGTGTTAGTATACAGGGCCCCAGAGGTATATAGCAGCCCCAGTGGTAGTATACAGGGCCCCAGAGGTATATAGCAGCCCCAGTGGTAGTATACAGGGCCCCAGAGGTATATAGCAGCCCCAGTGGTAGTATACAGGGCCTCAGAGGTATATACAGCCCCAGTGGTAGTATATACAGCCCCAGTGTTAGTATACAGGGCCCCAGAGGTATATAGCAGCCCCAGTGGTAGTATACAGGGTCCCAGAGGTATATAGCAGACCCAGTGGTAGTATACAGGGCCCCAGAGGTATATAGCAGCCCCAGTGGTAGTATACAGGGCCCCAGAGGTATATACAGCCCCAGTGGTAGTATATACAGCCCCAGTGTTAGTATACAGGGCCCCAGAGGTATATAGCAGCCCCAGTGGTAGTATACAGGGCCCCAGAGGTATATAGCAGCCCCAGTGGTAGTATACAGGGCCCCAGAGGTATATACAGCTCCAGTGGTAGTATATACAGAAACAGGAAGGAGGCGCATGAAGATGGAGGATCGCGGACGGCAGCTGCGAGCGGGTGCGAGCGGGACACTGATAAGTATAGTTTGCTTTACAGGTGACCGGAGTCAGGCTGGGGGGGCCCTGGATTACTGGGGATGCGGGGGCTGCTGTATACCGATGTATACATCGGTATGTACCGATGTATACATCGTTATACAGCACTGACTCGCGTATAAGCCGAGGGGGGTACTTTTCAGCCCAATTTTTGGGCTGAAAAACTCGGCTTATACGCGAGTATATACGGTACTTATAAGTGACATTATTTCTGATAAAGCCTTTTCCTGCCTTTTCCATTTAGCCAAGACCAAAATGACAACTTTTTCAATCCATGACTCATCAGCAGATTATAACAGAGGCATTTCAATGTCCACATCTCCAGCATTGGCCTGATCTATTCCCACCCTTCACAAACTCCCCATCTGGAGGTTACTCTAATGTTGAGCATGCTGCTGACATATTTGCTTCTATTATTATGTGGCATAATAACAATACTCTATAGTACCCTACATAGTAATAACACTCACAAATATTCCCCTTACATAGCAAAATGCCCCTTTTTAGCCTCTAGATGCTAAATTTGGCCCCTAAAAAATGTTAACGTTCTCTGTTAATGTCCTATAAAGTAAAAATGCTCACATTTTGCCTCCTATAAAAAAAATCTCACTTTTGTCCTATTTTTTATGGTTACAATACTGTACACTAATAGCCCCTAAAATGTAATGCCTCTTAAGTACCAAATTATCATTTAATATAGTCCCCTGAGTGCCCCTAAAAATTATTAATGCCCTTTTAGTCTACCTTTTACAATTAATAATGCCACAATGGGTTTAACAAACATAATGATACACCAAGTCACCTCACATACGCTAATAATATCCTAAACATATAGGTATAGCATCCTCTGAGTCTCTCCCAAATACAGTAATAATGGCCCCTAAGTCCCCCACATACAGTATTGCACTCCCCTTTGTCCCCCACATAATTATGCCCTTTATTATACTCACATATTTTAATAATGCTCCATGAGTTCCAACCAAACAAAGTAATAGTATTCCACCCACTGAAAAAAATCTAATCCCTCAAAACTCAATATGATGTCCCCACTGTCCCCTACACACTGCTATGATGTCCCCACAACCCCCAAAAGTACACAAGTACTGATTCATAAAATAAAAAAGTGAATTCTGTGTACTCACCTAAACCCGGATCCTGGAGAATCCATCAGCACTGTGATGGCATTGTGCCATCTGCCCAGGGACTCTGACATCCTGTGAGTGCTTCTGTCATTCTGTAGGCTGTAGGCTAAATGTGATGTGCAGAGTACAGAACAGAGAATGATGGAGCAGGGAAAGCATGACACTGCTCTACACTATGTGCAGAATTATTAGGCAAATTAGTATTTTGATCACATGATACTTTTTATACATGTTGTCCTACTCCAAGCTGTATAGGCTTGAGAGCCAACTACCAATTAAGTAAATCAGGTGATGTGCATCTCATTAATGAGGAGGGGTGTGGTGTAATGACGTCAACACCCTATATAAGGTGTGCTTAATTATTAAACAACTTCCTTCCTTTGGCAAAATGGGTCAGAAGATAGATTTGACGGGCTCTGAAAAGTCCAAAATTGTGAGATGTCTTGCAGAGGGATGCAGCAGTCTTGAAATTGCCAAACCTTTGCAGCGTGATCACCGAACAATCAAGCATTTCAAAGCAAATAGCCAACAGGGTCGCGAGAAGTGTGTTGGGCAGAAAAGGCGCAAAATAACTGCCCATGAATTTAGGAAAATCAAGCGTGAAGCTGCCAAGATGCCATTTGCCACCAGTTTTGCAATATTTCAGAGCTGCAACGATACTGGAGTATCAAAAACCACAAAGTGTGCCATACTCAGGGACATGGCAAAGGTAAGAAGGCTGAAAAACGACCACCTTTGAACAAGAAACTTAAGATAAAATGTCAAGACTGGGCCAAGAAATATCTTAAGACTGATATTTCAAAGGTTTTATGAACTGATAAAATGAGAGTGACTCTTGATGGGCCAGATGGATGGGCCAGAGGCTGGATCAGTAAAGGGCAGAGAACTGCTCTCTGACTCAGACACCAGCAAGGTGGAGGTGGGGTACTGGTATGGGCTGGTATCATCAAAGATGAAATGTGGGACCTTTTTGGGTTGAGGATGGAGTGAAGCTCAACTCCCAGACCTACTGCCAGTTTCTTGAAGACAACTTCTTCAAGCAGTGGTACAGGAAGAAGTCGGTATCATTCAAGAAAAACATGATTTTCATGCAGGACAATGCTCCATCACATGCATCCAACTACTCCACAGCATGGCTGGCCAGTAAAGGTCTAAAAGAAGAAAAAATAATGACATGGCCCTCTTGTTCACCTGATCTGAACTCCATGGAGAACCTGTGGTGCCTCATAAAATGAGAGATCTACAGGGAGGGAAAACAGTACACCTCTCGGAACAGTGTCTGGGAGGCTGTGGTGGCTGCTGCACACAATGTTGATCGTAAACAGATCAAGCAACTGACAGAATCTATGGATGGAAGGCTGTTGAGTGTCATCATAAAGAAAGGTGGCTATATTGTCACTCATTTTTTGGGGTTTTGTTTTTGCATGTCAGAAATGTTTATTTCTAAATTTTGTGCAGTTATATTAGTTTACCTGGTGAAAATAAACAAGTGAGAATATATTTGGTTTTTATTAAGTTGCCTAATAATTCTGCACAGTAATAGTTACCCGCACAAACAGATATCCTCCTAAGATAGCCAAATCTGAAAAAAACCCACTCCAACTTCCAAAAATATTAATCTTTGATATTTGAGTCTTTTGGGTTGATTGAGAACTTAGTTGTTGATCAATAATAAAAAATAATCCTCCACAATACAACTTGCCTAATAATTCTGCATACAGTGTATTTCAGAGTTTAACTATACCTGCATGCTGTGCATGCCGCTACAGTTGAAGAGTGGTGGTCATTTCCGGTGTGAATGGTCCAGGGGACTCCTCTATACCCTGGGCAGATATGCTATTGGCCCCATGACATCCATTTCAGAATGACTTCTTTTACTTTGATGCTATTCTTTTTTAAATCCAAAAATCATCTATTGTTTATAGGACACAAAGTGGAATCTGTGCAAGACAGAGCTCTAACTACCATGAAAGGAGTGAATTTTTTTTTTCTAGTATGTTAGATTTAAAGGTTTCGTTTTCACAAATAAAGTTCATTTTAATCAATAGATCTTCGAATATTAATAATTTCTACAATTTGATGTGTTAAAAATACGTTCATGTGCTGAGATATTCTTATATATGTGTTCCCTGCTATGCACTGTGTAATTAATGTGTCTGACCATACAGGGACATGGTCTGATCATACCACATCTCCTGTGCTGAGATAATCTTATATATGTGTCCCTGCTATGTACTGTGTAATGGCTGTGTCTGACTGTACAGGGACATGGTCTCATCATACCACATCTCCTGTGCTGAGATAATCTAATATATGTGTTCCTGCTATGTACTGTGTAATGGATGTGTCTGACTCTGCAGGGACATGGTCTAATCATAAGAAATTTCCTGCTCAGGGGAGGACGCAAAAGAGCATATATATAATATATTAATGGGAGCATCCATTTTAAGCGCTCCTCCAGTGCTGGAAAAATGAACACGCTGGAATGGTGCTTTAAAGGCCATTAATGTGGTCCCATTAAAAATGAATAGAGCGAAAATATTTGTGTTATAAAAGTTACACTGTCAAAACATGGTTACAATTTTAATGATAAAATAGAAGTGGCTTCTTGTGTGACAGGGCAGGAGGTGATCGAGTCAGCAATGTAAGGGATCATTTATTGGAAGAGATAGATTGCTTCAGTCAACAAATCCAATTAGTATTTTCTGCTTTACTTCTGGACATAAATTTCAGAAGATGTTCTCTACAGGAAATGAGATTGTATTTGAATTTCATACCTTCACAGATCAATAATGTACTGATCTGTTTTCCGTAGATTGAGCAAGTGAGCCAGCTCTCAGCTCTCGTACAGGCACAGCTGGAGTATCACAAGCAAGCCGTGCAGATTTTACAACAAGTGACTGTAAAACTGGACCAGAGGTAAGTTCTGTATTGTACATTTAGTATATAAGTCATAGAGTGTATAGGTTTACATTTTTCTCTAAAAAAAATCTCTAAAACCCATCACTTTATACATGCAGTCCTACAATTCCAGCCAAAAGATTGTACACATCTATTTATGCAATGGTTTTCTTTATTCTTATTAGAATGTGCACATTGTAGATTCAGACTGAAAGTATCAAAACTATGAAGGAATACATATGGAAACATGAAGTAAAGAAATATGTGTGAAACTAACCCAGAATATGTGATAAGCCATACATTCCTCAAACTTTTCCGCTTTTACTCTCATCACTACTTTAACCGTTACAAATCTGGAGTACAGCACATTCCTTGCAAAGTGTATGGGAAATTAGAAGTGTTGTGCCAATGCTGCAGATTTTTCTGTGGCGGAAATGGTGATTTTACTCACGGAAAAATTGGCAGCATGTCAATTATTTCAGCGTATTTTGGCCGATTTTCACCCATGGACCTCAATGTTATCTCCTACATACATAGCAAATACTGTTCACGCAGTGAGGATTTTCTGTGTATTTAGCGTGGATTTGGAATTTTCCACTGATGACATGGGTCTCTGCTGTATTTTTGATCACCAGCCCATGTACAGAAAGGAGGTACAGGCTGCCACCCACCCCAGCTGCCTAGTTTTACCTGGCTGGTAATCAAAATACACGGGAGTCTTTTTTGAAATTACTTCTTGAAAAAGAGAAATTATGTGGAGCTTTGCTGTATTTTTGGTTTCCAGCCAGGTACAACTAGGCAGCTGGGGGCTTCAATCCTTAGCGTGGGGAG
The DNA here is from genome assembly GCA_033576535.1 of Allobates femoralis. Lineage (NCBI taxonomy): Eukaryota > Metazoa > Chordata > Amphibia > Anura > Aromobatidae > Allobates > Allobates femoralis. The sequence continues at coordinate 485,331,180 of JARQOC010000003.1, forward strand.
GCCCAAGGATTCTGGGCCCCCCATGCTGTGAATTGCAGCCTGCATCCACCCCACAAAATGGTGCATTCATAAAAGCGTTATTTTCTGGTCATCATAATGGGAGACCCAGACAATGGGGTTTAGGGCACTGCCCTCCGGAGGTCACACTAGGTACTACAAGTTTGTAGACACCGCCTCCTCCGCTTATAAACCCCTACCGCAGGGAACATCCTCAGTTTTAAACTTAGTGTGCTCGGAGGATCACGCTTTGCTTGCACTTCACTGCATTCTCACAGCTTACGTGATGGCGTCTGAAGACAAGGTAAAAAGGTTCCAGTCGGGACCTGCGACAGCCTCCCCGCTCACCCTTGTGGAACACGCAGGTGGAGGTACCGGAGGGCCTAGGGCCTGGACACTTTGTGTTCTCCCGGTACGCTGTTGCGCTCCTTTCCATCCCTCTCTGGGGGGCTCTGGAGAGTGGGAGATGGGAGCCTTGCACAGCTCCGCTCCGTCCGAGGCCTCCCTAAATGGTGCTTACAGACCGGACTGGAGCCAGCCCAGTCCGAGGCCTCCCTAAATGGTGCTTACACTCCGGACTGGTGCTGCACCCCCGTCCGAGGCCTCCCTAAATGGTGCTTACAGACCGGACCGGCACTGAGGCACTCTGTGTCTCCGGTGTGCCTGGGGGTAGTGTCTGTCACTTTATGTGGCCTGACACTCAGACCGCGCGTTACCCTCGGGTCCGCGGTTCTGCGGGTGTACCCTGTGCTGGGGTCACCCTGGCTGACCGCCCTGTGTGTCACAGGGGCTGAGGCCGTGGGCTGCGGATGTTTGTTTGTACATGCAGTCTGTGTATAACTTTTTACACTTTTTCCCGCGCTGCGGGCTCCGGCTCCCTCATGCTGAGGCTGCTTGGAGGATGGGAAGCAGCCCGTGCGGTGACGTCATCGATGGGCGTGTGTGTGTGTTTCCCGCGTGTCTTCGGCGCCGCCCACAGTTACACTGTCGGCGGCCATCTTTACCCTCACTTCCCGGTTGGGATTTGTATGCAGCGTGCGCCTGCACTCCAAAGGGGAGACCGGAAACCGTCGCGGAGGTCACACACACACACCGCTTCCTCATACCGCTTTACTGCGGTCGGTAAGCCACCGGGACTCCCGGTTTTGTTGTCTGCATTTTGGCTTATCTTCCCCTACTGTGGCGATGTCCTCAGCCGGGAAGCGTGCTGCTAGGGCGGCAGAGACCACCATTACCTGTGCTACATGCAATGGAACACTGGTGGAGGGGTCCTGCAATAACTGCGGACGCCCAGAGGCCCGGGCTGGCACTGCTGAGTCAGCAGCTCCGGTGCTATACCCTGAGGTTCAGGTGATCTCAGGGCCATGGGAGACTCAGAATAAAATCAATGAATCTCTGTTGTCTCAGCTGTCCTCCATGTCGCAATCCCTGGAGGCACTTAATAGGAGGCTGGATAGCCCAGCTACTCCGTCCAGTTACCCCCGGGTGTCTCCCTCTTCTGCTGTGAGACCCCTTAAGCGGGCTCGTCGTGAGGAGTCACCCGAGCTCCAGGCTCTCTCTGAGGAGGAGCGTTCCTCTGATGGTGAGGACGATGATGGGGGTTCAAATTTCGGGTCTGTGTCTATATCTGAACCACCAGACGGGGTGGAGGATCTGGTGTCCTCTATCAACGAGACCTTACGTCTCGTGACACCCCCTGAGGAGGTGACGGTGCACCCGAAGGAGGTCTATCAATGGCTGCGGCCAGAGGCTAGACCAAGTGGCTCTTTCATGGACCACACTAATTTTGGAAGGGTGGTTAGAGCACCCAGGTTACATCCTGGGCGGCGCTATGTCCGCAAACCTAAGGACAATCGCTTCCCCTTCTCCCAGGAGGTGCTTCAGGAGTGGTCGCAGTCCCCGAAGGTGGACGCTTCCATGACCAGGATTGCTGCACGCTCCCTTTTCTCTGCCTCTGATAGCTCCTCACTGAAGGATGCGACGGATAGACAGGTCGAGCAGCTCGCCAAGTCTTCCTATGAGGCTGTGGGGTCTTCATTTGCCCCTAATTTTGCCACGGTCTGGACCTTACAAGCGATTACTACCTGCTTGGATGGTATCTCTGACCTGGCAAGATCCAGTCCAGAGGTCCTAGCACTTACCGAAAGGGCAAGGGCCTATGCGGACTACGCCAGGACGGCGACTCTGGAAACTGCCACTCGCTCAGCTGTGGCTTCGGCCAATGCTATAGCGATCCGCAGGTTGTTGTGGCTGCGTCTTTGGGACTCAGATGCCACATCCAAGAAGATTTTGCAGAATCTTCCGTTTGCTGGTGACAGGCTTTTTGGCACCGAACTGGACAAGCTGATAAAGGATTCTGCTGAGTCTAAGATACCGCAGAATAAGCCTAAGCCACGGTATACCGTTAAAAGGAACCCAAAACAGTGGTCCTTTCGTTCCAGCTCGCAGTCGTCAGCACCGTCCGCTCGCACGGACCGAGGGGAAAGCCCGCTTCCCAGTGGCGCTCTAAGAGTCGTCCAAAGAAGCCGGCGGGGGCGGCAGCTGCCACCCCCAAACCCGCCTCTACATGACTCGCTCTCTCATCCTGCCTCCCCACAGGTGGGGGGCCGCTTGTCTCGCTTTCAGGACAAGTGGCTACTTCACGTTCAAGACCAGTGGGTTCGAGACGTGATCTCGCGAGGGTACAGGATAGAGCTGACGTCAAAGCCGATATCCCGATTCCATCGGTCGGTCCCATCACCAGAAAAGGCTCAGGCTTTTTACCAGGTGTTGGAGGGTCTCCGCAGAGACGGAGTGGTGGTCCCGGTACCTTCCGGAGAGAGGTTCAGGGGTTTTTACTCCAACCTCTTTATCGTCCCGAAGAAGGACGGATCCTTCCGCCCAGTACTGGACCTGAAGTTGTTCAACCATCACGTGTTGGTTCGGAAGTTCCGTATGGAATCACTGCGCTCCGTGATCGCAGCTGTGTCACAGGGGGACTTCCTAGCGTCCATAGATATCAGAGACGCTTACCTTCACGTACCCATTGCACCGGCTCATCAGCGCTGGTTGCGATTCGCAGTGGGGGAAGAACACTTCCAATTTGTGGCGCTGCCGTTCGGGTTGGCCTCGGCACCGCGGGTGTTCACAAAAGTGATGGCCTCCATGATGGCTCTCCTGCACATGCAGGGACATGCCGTCATTCCCTATTTAGACGACCTGCTGGTCAGGGCGCCATCAGAACACCTTTGTCAAGAGAGCCTGGATGTGACCATGCGGTCTCTGGAACAGTTCGGTTGGCTCCTCAATATTCAGAAGTCAACGCTAGTTCCGACCCAGTCTTTGACATATCTGGGCATGGACTTCAACACAGCCTCAGCCCTGGTGTCTCTGCCACGAGTCAAACAGATGGCGATCCAATCAGGAGTACAAGCAGTCCTCCTGTCACCACAATCATCCCTCCGGGTGTTGATGAAGCTGGTGGGGCGCATGGTGGCAGCAATAGAGGCGGTGCCGTTCGCACAATTTCGCCTCCGTCCTCTTCAGCTGGAGATTCTCCGCAGGTGGGACAAGAGGACGATCTCTCTGAATCGGCTGGTGACCCTTTCCCTACCGACCAGGGATTCCCTGCAGTGGTGACTACAGCCACATCACTTGTCTCGGGCCGGTCCTTCATCAAACCGTCATGGTTAGTGGTGACCACCGACGCCAGTCTGAAGGGCTGGGGGGCGGTGTTCTTGCACCACAGGGCCCAAGGCCTCTGGACTCAGTCGGAGTCGGCGTTGCAGATCAACGTACTGGAGATCAAGGCGATCTATCTGGCACTCCTGGCTTTTCAGAGATTCCTCTCAGGACAACCCATTCGGGTTCAGTCCGACAATGCGACGGCCGTCGCTTATATAAATCATCAAGGAGGAACCAGGAGTGCAGAGGCTCTGGCCGAAGTCCACCGCATCCTATCCTGGACGGAGGACAACAACTGCCTGATCTCCGCAGTTCACATCCCAGGGGTCGAAAACTGGGAGGCCGACTATCTGAGCAGGCAGGGGATGGACGCCGGAGAGTGGTCTCTTCATCCAGACGTCTTCCAGGACATCTGCAGCAGATGGGGCACTCCGGACGTGGATCTGATGGCCTCACGGCTGAATCATCAGGTTCCGCAATACATGGCGAGGTCATGGGACCCCCAGTCTCTGGGAGCGGACGCCCTGATCTTGACTTGGTCCAGATTCCATCTACCATATGTGTTCCCGCCTCTGGCTCTGATTCCCAGGGTGCTGTGGAAATTCAGGACGGAATGCAGAGTAGCCATTCTAGTGGCTCCAGACTGGCCCAGGAGGTCCTGGTATCCGGACCTGTGGCAACTGTCAGGCGGACACAGGTGGGCTCTTCCAGAACGCGCAGATTTACTCGCGCAAGGCCCATTCTTCCACCTCAATTCCAGGGCCCTCAGATTGACTGCATGGCTCTTGAGGCCTGGCTGCTGACATCCAGGGGTTTCTCCCCTACGGTGGTTGCCACTATGAATCGGGCTAGGAAGCCAGTTTCCAGGAAGATGTACCACAGAACGTGGAAAATCTTTTTTACTTGGTGTGCCTCTGGCGGACGGTCTCCGTGGCCCTTGTCCATCCCGACGTTGTTGGCTTTCCTACAGTCGGGTTTGGAATTGGGATTATCCCTTGGCTCTTTGAAAGGTCAAGTATCAGCACTTTCTGTGCTGTTTGACAGGCGATTGGCGCTCCTCCCGAAGGTCCGTCAATTTCTGCAGGGGTGTCACGGATGGTTCCGCCCTACAAGAGACCTCTAGACCCTTGGGACCTTAACATGGTCCTGGCGGCATTGCAGAAACCGCCGTTTGAGCCTCTGAGGGAGGTTTCTCTATCTCGTCTATCCCAGAAAGTGACCTTTCTGGTGGCGATTACATCTCTGAGGAGGGTCTCAGAATTGGCTGCACTATCGTGCAAGTCACCCTTTCTGGTGGTTCACCAAGACAAGGTGGTGTTGCGTCCACGGCCAGAATTCTTGCCGAAGGTGGTTTCAACTTTCCCCCTGAACCAGGAGATTGTTCTCCCATCATTTTGCCCCGCTCCCGTTCATCAGGTTGAACGCGACCTCCATACTCTGGATCTCGTGAGAGCTATACGCATTTATGTGTCTAGGACCGCCTCCTTTAGGAGTTCGGATTCCTTATTTGTTCTTACGACAGGTCGCTGTAAGGGGTCCGCGGCGTCGAAATCGACATTGGCCAGATGGATTAAGGCTTCCATCCAGGAGGCTTACCGGACTTCTGGTTTGCCTCTCCCGGTGGGATTGAAGGCTCACTCTACCAGAGCCGTAGGTGCCTCCTGGGCTTTGCGACATAGAGCGTCTGCTCTACAGGTGTGTCAGGCGGCCACTTGGTCCAGCCTGCACACTTTCTCTAAGCACTATATGGTGCATGCCCATGCCTCTGCGGATGCAAGTTTGGGCAGGCGGGTTCTCCAGGCGGCGGTTGCCCACCTTTAAAAGGGAACCATGTGTTATCCGTCTTGTTGAGGAACTCTTCCCGCCCTGGGGTATTGCTTTAGGACATCCCCATTGTCTGGGTCTCCCATTATGATGACCAGAAAAAAGAGAATTTTGTTTACGTACCGTAAATTCTTTTTTCTTTAATCATCAATGGGAGACCCAGCACCCACCCAGTTGTTCCTTTGCATGTTTTGCATTTGCTCTGTTCTCTGTTGAGACAGTGTTTGCCGGGTTGTTGAACCGTTTGTGCACGGCATTCTTCCCGATGTTTCGGGTGTGGTTTATTTCCTCCTCGCAGCTTGTAGACCAAACTGAGGATGTTCCCTGCGGTAGGGGTTTATAAGCGGAGGAGGCGGTGTCTACAAACTTGTAGTACCTAGTGTGACCTCCGGAGGGCAGTGCCCTAAACCCCATTGTCTGGGTCTCCCATTGATGATTAAAGAAAAAAGAATTTACGGTACGTAAACAAAATTCTCTTTTTTTCTGGTGCTGTACCCCACTCTTCCAGCTGCCCTGTGGTGTTGGCAGACTGGGAAATAAAGGGGTTAATCCCAGCTGAATATTGCCAGCTGTCACTAATCCCAAAGTTCATAATATTGGGCCAATGTTAGACCCGGTCATTGTGAACCTCTAAGTAAATAGTAAATAATACACTACACTGTGAAAAATAATTTATTTGTAAAAACAACATAAGTACATCCCTCATTCTCATCTTTATTATTCCTACACGAACGCTCTCTCTGATCTTGTGCAATATTTTCAGCTTCTGCTGTGAGCAGGGTGACGTCATGGTCTGGTGTCACCTGATGTCAACTAGAGCGACGTGGCTGAGCTCTGACCTCAGGTGAACTATCCCGTGTCACCCTGCTCACAGCAGGACCTGAAACTCACTAGTTTCGGATCTCGTTGTGAGCGGTGTGATGTGGTAAAGTTCACCCGAGGTCAGAGAGCTGCATCACTCCAGCTGACCTTTAGGTGACTTTAGGTAACGTCAACCCACTCACAGCGGGACTCAAAACTCGCCTAGTTTCATGTCCCTGTGTGAACAGATGTCATAGAGGATTGTGGAGGCGGTTTTTTGGGGCGTAAAAAAGATAGGACTAAGGCATATGTTTGTGTTCTTTTTTCAAATAAATTATTTTCCACAGTGTAGGGTATTATTTACTATTTACTTAGAGGTTCATAATGGCCGGGTCCAACATTAGCCCAAGATTGTGAACTTTGAGCTTAGTGCCAGCTGGCAATATTCAGCTGTCATTAACCCCTTTATTACTCAGTCTGGCACCACGTCAGCTTGAAGAGTTTTGGACAGTGCCAGAAAATGGCGCTTCTATGAATTTGCCATTTTCTAGGATGGCTGCTGGCTGCAATTTGCAGCATGGGGGGCCCAGAACGCTTGGGCCTTCCCACGCTGAGGATTACAGACCCCAGCTGCCTAGTTTTACCTTGCTGTAAACCAAAAATACAGTGAAGCACCATGTAATTTTTTAACAATCATTTTAAGAAATAATTAAAAAAAAAAAAGGGCTCTCCTGTATTTTCATTACCAGCCAGGTAGAACTAGGCAGCTGTGGGTGGTTGGCAGCCCATAGCTGCCTGCTGTACCTGGGCTGGTGACCTAAAAAAACAGCGGAGCCCCACGCCACATTATGACATCAAAAAAAGCTTTTTTTTTTACTTTTCTTTTTTCAGCAATTTATTTGTATGGATCTTTGAAACATGGTGCGGAGTTTAGATGTCAAAATTCCGCAGCACACAATCTACATAATGTTGGACGCAGTGCTTCCGGACCTGTGGGGACCCGCGGGTGAACGCAGGGAAAATGCAGCCGCCCTGTACCCACTATCTGTGTTCAGTGTTTTGGGGTTATTTTTCGATTGTTTTCTTGAGTTTTTCCTGAAGCATTTTCTATTTACATTTTGTTAATCTCTTTTAGTATTTTAAACGTGTTCATGAACAATTTCCTAGTGTTTTTAGAAATATTTTAGGAAGTTAATAAAATATTGGTGCACAAAAAACATGTGAATGTCCTGCTCTTGGAAGAAACCCATTTCAAGACGGGACACATGCGCGACATCAAAAATAAATTCTACTTTAAGTGGTTCCACGGATCTTACAATGAAGCTCGCTAGGGTGGGGGGGTATCAGTCGCCATCCACAAATCATTGCAACATACAGTAATTGACACATACATTGATGCAGAAGGCAGATTTGTACTCCTCAAATAAAAATTTTTTCCACATTATATACTATCTCTGGAAATCATATACTATCGCTCCAAATCATCACCAGATTGATGCGTGCTGTAGATTTTTGAAAAAGGTGTTTGACTTCACAGAGGGGGTGCTCATTATAGGGGGAGATTTCAACCTGACCTTAAATATGGCCCTGGACTCAATGTAAACAACTTTCCGCCCTAAAGAAAGATCTCCATGGCCTGAGACTCATGGATGTCTGGAGAATATCCAACCCGACAGTGAGAGATTATACTTTCTTCTCACACCCTCACAATTCTTATGGTAGGATAGACATGTTCTTTCTGAGCCATTATGTGCTGACATGGGACCCACAGACATCCATTTGAAGCTTTCTGTGGTCAGATCATGCCACGATATTCCTGTCCATTACTCCTCCCAACTGCACGGAACGTTCCTGGTCATGGAGACTAAATGATAATTTGTTAAAGGACTCCATATGTGTTGAGGACATCAAGCAAACTTTGAAATGGTTCTGTGAAGATCACAAACGGGACACCACCTCTGTGACGGTTCAGTGGGAGACCCTTAATTATGTGTTAAGAGTGATTTTTGTCAAACACGGGTCTAGGCTCAAAAGGGAAAAGAACGATAATGTTATAGATCTCCTTAGTCAAATTCAGGTATTGGAGACTAGACACAAATCTGGAATGACACCTGGGGTGTTAGCGGAGCTCATGCAATGCCAGGATGCACTACGATCTTTACTAAATGAAAAATCATTTCGATACAGGAATAAATTTATAAGTGTCATGTATCATAAAGCTAATAAATGTGACCGGCCGCTGGCTCGTCTGTTGCACCCCCGGGGCCAGACCACTTATATACCCTCCCTACGGAATCACACAGGTCAGTTGACGTCACATCCTAGAGACATTTTAGCCATTATGAGACAGTATTACCATAAACTATATAATCTTAATACCTTTTCTTCACCGATTTCTGAGGGCTGCTTCCAACGTCATATTGACAAATATATTAAGGACACGGCTTTCCCAATGATAAATGGGACACACGCGAGAGCTTTGGATGCGGAAATAGCAGACTCAGAAGTGGACAAAGTAATCCAAAATACACCAGCAGGAAAAAGTCCCGGCCCTGATGGGTTCTCACTCCTTCTCTATAAACAATTTCGTACCCAGTTGCAACCCCTTCTGACAAAAACGTATAATGCAGTGTCGGATGACACCCCTTTTACGCCAGAATCCTTAGAGGCATATATTACAGTACTGCCAAAGCTGGGGAAAGACCAGTCTATAGCAAATAATTATAGACCAATATCTCTTATAAATACAGTATAGATGTTAAAAGTATACGCAAAAATATTGGCAAATAGACTGGCACCCCTTCTACCTTTGGTAATACACACAGATCAGGTGGGGTTTGTACAGGAGAGAGAAGCAAGAGATGGTATTAACAAAACTCTATTACTGGTGGCCCACATGAAGGGAAACAATGCCCCATTGGGATTGATATCAGTTGACGCATAAAAAGCATTCGACTGTGTGCACTGGGGTTTCATGTTCTTTGCCCTCAAACAGATAGGATTGGGGGAACCATTTATACAGAAAATCCAGGCATTATACACCAACCCAACTGTGAGAGTCCAGATCAGCGGTACTTTGTCTGACCCAATTTCTATAGGAAACGGTATAAGACAAGGATGCCCGCTGTCACCACTTTTATACTCGTTGGTGATGAAACATCTCGCTGTGGTGGTGCAGGGGAACCCCACTGTGCACAGTCTACGAATGGGTCACCATGAGTATAAGACCTCACTTTATGCGGATCACCTTCTGCTTTATGTTTCTCAACCACATGTTACTATTCCCTCCATGATACAAGAATTTACTACATTTGGAAAGGTCAGTAACTTTAAAATTAACTACAATAAAACTGAAGCTCTGAATATAACCTTAGATGAGACAGAAGTAACTAGAGCGAAAGCAAATTTTCAATTTAGTTGGCAGTCAGGGTCCATACAGTACTTGGGAGTAAGGGTCCCTTCTGACCTGACTCCGATTAAACTATCTTCCCCTTCTAGATACAACATTGAAGAGACTTGGAGAATATGACCAAAAGCCGATTTCTTGGTTCGGGCATATGAATGCCTTTAAAATGGACGTATTACCAAGATTTTTATATTTGTTCCAGGCAATTCCTAATACCCCTCCAAGAAATTTTTTTAAGACCATAAGGTCTGCTCTTATACGATTTATTTGGAGACAAACAAGACTCACTACGATACCAGATTTTGATAATGTCCAAGAACATGGGGGGTGGGACTCCCTGACTTACAAAGTTACCACCAAGCCACTGTGCTTCTTCGACTTCTAGATTGGCATTTTAGAGCCAGAGAGAAGCAATGGATACAATGGATACAATTGGAACAGGAGGGGTGTGAATGGCCGATAAAATACCTGCCTTGGGTCCATAAGAAGGGAAAGGAAGATGGAGGGTTGTACGGACCTTTAGGATTCTTTGCCACATTGAAAAAATGGAAAAGCTTGAAACATAAAAAGTGGATGGTTAGCTCATTAGATCCCCTGGCCCCAGTGTTTCAGAACCCAGACTTCCCTCCGGGCAAGCACTATGGTTCTTAGGGTGGCATGTTAGTTCAGACATTAGGATTGGACAGCTGGGCATAGAACAGAACATCCCCACTTTAAATGACCTACAAAGAAAGAGCCCACATAGAGTTCTTGGATGGTTTGAATACGAGCATAGGGTCATTTATTCAACAGGGCAGACAGGGCCGGACCCCATGCACATCTATAACCAACTTCGAAAAACTTTTCCTCCAACAGACACCAACAACACATCAAATCTCTCTACTGTACAAAGATATAAATGCACTTCCCAAAGGCATGGTTCCAAGTTATATACGAGCCTAGGAAATGGACATAGGCTGTACGTTCACAGTTGAAGACCTTTTTGAAGCATTTATCTTTACTCATAAGATGTCTCCAGCAGGCTTAGCCCAGGAGTAAAAAACTACAAAATCTTATCTACTGTAGATGGTACCAATATCCAGTACGACTGCAATCCATATTTCCCTCTGCGAGCTAAAGGTGTTGGAGATGCGGCACAGAAAGAGACACGCTTATACACATTTGATGTTAATGCCTGAAGATACGAGAGTTCTGGGGCAGGGTTTTCGAGGCGTATGAAACAATCTCAGGAGAACGAATAGACCCGACGCCACAGATAGCCATTCTATCGATTCTACCCGGTTCTATAGCTGCACAAAAGTGCAGCATACTACGTTACTGTGTTACAGCCGCGAGGATGGTTATCCCAAGACATTGACGCTCTGTTCAAACACCGAAAATGTCGGAATGGTTGACAGAACTTTCCAATATCCATCACATGGAGGAGTTGATGGCAGAGGCTGCTAGAGACAACTCTTAAGATGCTTCGCACGTGGCAGGATTGGATTTTATTGAAGGAAACCCCAAGACTTCAGGAGATTCTTGAAAAAGATGTGAAGACACAGAGGTTGAGCTGAGTGGGATCACTGGGGGGAGGGAAGGATTCTCTTCTATTTTCTGGCTATCCTCTCTTTCTCCTTTCCCTTTTCCTCTACCCTTTTTCCCCGTAAGGCTATACTCTTTCTTTCTTTATTATTATTTTACTTCAAGGACCTGAGGCCCTTCTAAAATTAAAACTTATTTTTTAAAGGACTATGAAGATTACACACCACATACATCCTAGTTACCTTTCTCACCCAAGACATAATGCAGAGGGAGATTAATATGTTTCAGCTTCTTTTGAAAACCGGACCCACCGCTTTAGGTGCAGAATTTACTGACAATGATTTGTCACATATATAGTGGAAAAGTTGGTGGGCGTTCTGTTTAGCCTCTTGAAATTTGTTTAGCTATAAGACGTTAAAGTGCTGATGGAGAAATACAGGGCCCTGTGAGGTCTTACTATGCTATACTATCTACTACTCAGTATTCTTGACACTTTATTGTTTGTATCTCTTATTGTATTGTATATCTTTCTAATAAAAATAGATTACATAAAATATTGGTAATTTACAGTAAGCACACTATGTGGTAGGCAATGTGGTTGGGTGCTCATTGGTAAGTTTGTAGATATACAGTGCCTTACAAAAGTATTCATTCCTTGATATTTTTTGTATTTTGCTACCTGACAACCTGGAATTTCAATTGTTTTTTTTGAGAATTTGCATAAGTTCATGTAAAGGACATGCCTATAACTATGAACATTTGGTTGTCTTTTTATTGTGAAAGAAACAAACAACAAATAGGGACCTCCTTTTGCAGCAATTTCAGCTGCAGGTCACATTTGATTAGTCTCTATGATCTTTCCAAATCTTACAACTTGGATTTTTGTATCACTAAATAGAAAAACCTCGTAAAAGCATAACTTTATTATTATTACTAGCTAAAAAGACATATATTTAATACACAAGTAGAATACAATAAATAAATAAGGAAACCAGGGACTCTCAGCCCCAGTTTGTCCCTACCTGGCCACGGAAGTAGGCACTCTAATGATATTTTACGTTATGTTACATATATTTCCTATCATTAGCAGACTTGTAACATACACAGTAACATAGTTTTTAAGGTTGAAGGAAGACTTTAAGTCCATCTAGTTCAACCCATAGCCTAACATGTTGATCCAGAGGAAGGCAAAAAAAACACCATGTGGCAACACTAAGCTCCACATTGGGGAAAGAAATTCCTTCCTGACTCCAGATATAGCAATCAGACTAGTTCTCTGGATCAACCCCCTATCAAAGAATCCAGTATATATAACTGGTAATATTATAGTTTTCAAGAAAGGCATCCAGGCCCTTCTTAAATGTTAGTAGTGACTCACTCATTACAACATCATGTGGCAGAGAGTTCCATAGTCTCACTGCTCTTACAGTAAAGAATCCGCGTCTGTGATTATGATTAAACCTTCTTTCCTCCAGACGTAGAGGATGCCCCCTTGTCCCCGTCTCAGGCCTAAGAGTAAAGAGATCATTAAAAAGGTCTCTGTACTGTCCCCTCATATATTTATACATTATTATAAGATCACCTCTAAGCTTTCGTTTTTCCAAGCTAAATAACCCCAGTTTAATAACCTGTCTTGGTATTGCAGACCCCTCAGTCCTCTAATGACTTTGGTCGCTCTTCTCTGGACCCGCTCTAGTTCAGCTATGTCTTTCTTATACACCGGAGACCAGAATTGTACACAGTATTCTAAGTGTGGTCGTACTAGTGACTTGTATAGAGGTAAAATTATGTTCTCCTCATGAGCATCTATGCCTCTTTTAATGCATCCCATTATTTTATTTGCCTTTGCAGCAGCTGCCTGACACTGGCCACTAAATGTGAGTTTGTCATCTACCCATACACCCAGGTCTTTTTCAGTGATAGTTTTGCCCAGTGTTTTACAATTAAGCACATAATTATACCTTTTGTTTCCTCTGCCCAAGTGCATGACCGTACATTTATCCCCATTAAAGCTGATTTGCAATTTATCAGCCCAAGCTTCTAGTTTACATAAATCCTCCTGTAATATAAAATTGTCCTCCTCTGTATTGATTACCCTACAGAGTTTAGTGTCATCTGCAAATATTGAGATTCTACTCTGTATGCCCCCTACAAGGTCATTAATAAATATATTAAAAAGAAACGGGCCCAACACTGACCACTGTGGTACCCCACTTTTAACTGTGACCCATTCTGAGTGTGTTTCATTAATGACCACCCTTTGTTTCCTATCACTAAGTCTCTTCTTAACCCACTTACACATATTTTCCCCTATCCCGATTGCTCTCATTTTATGTATCAACCTTTTGTGTGGCACCGTATCAAAAGCTTTTGAAAAGTCATATACACCACGTTCACTGCATTTCTTTGGTCCAGACCAGAACTTACTTCTTCATAGAAGCTTATCAGATTAGTTTGACAGGAACTGTCCCTTGTAAACCCATGTTGATATTGGGTCATGAGGTTATTTTTCTTCAGATACTCCAGTATAGCATTTCTTAGAAAATCCTCTAGGATTTTACCCACAGCAGAGGTTAAGCTTACTGACCTATAATTTCAAGTTCAGTTTTTGTCCCCTTTTTGAATATTGGCACCACATTTGCTATATGCCAGTCCTGTGGTACAGACCCTGTTATTATGGAATCTTTAAATATTAAAAATAATGGTCTATCTATGACAGTGCTTAATTCCTGCAGCACTCTGGGGCGTATCCCATCCGGGCCCGGAGATTTGTCAATTTTAGTGATTTTTAGACGATGTTGTACTTCCTGCTGGGTTAAGCAGGTGACATTTAATTGAGTTTTTGTTATCACTGATCATATTATCTGTCATGGGATTTTCTTGTGTAAATACTGTTGAAAAAAAGTCATTTAGTATATTGGCTTTTTCCTCATCCTTATCCACCATTTCACCCAGATTATTTTTAAAGGGGCCAACACAATCATTTTTTAGTTTCTATTACTATTTATGTAGTTAAAAAATATTTTGGAATTATTTTTACTTTCTCTGGCAATGAGTCTCTCTGTCTCAATCTTTGCTGCCTTGATTTGCTTTTTACAAATGTTATTTTCTGTATTTATTTAACGCTTCATCACTACCTACTTGCTTTAATTCCCTAAATTCTTTCTTTTTGTCACTTGTTGCGCCTCTTACCACTTTATTTAGACATAGTGGTTTCCTCCTATTTCTAGCATGCTTATTCCCATAGGGTATATATTGTGCACAGGCCCTATTCAGGATGCTAATAAACGTCTCCCATTTGCTTTGTGTACTTTTATGTCTCAGGACATTGTCCCAGTTTATTGTACTAAGATCATCTCTCAACCATTGGAAATTTGCCTTCCTGAAGTTTAGTGTCCTTGTGGCCCCACTACTGTGACAGTGACAGTTCTAAGATGTGCTGAATCTTAAATGTTTCCTTTCTTTTGGACAAGCAAGGGTTAATTACATTTTCCTTGCCGGTAGCGTCTGCTTAGTTTTCTGTGATGCTATTTAGTGACCATACCCATTCCCTTTAAAGGGAACCTGACCACTCCAAATGACCCCCAAGTCTATTAATACCTGTCCCTGCACCCTTAAAGATCATTAGCAGCTGTCTTTTTGTGTGAAAAAAGCGTTCAGTAACATTGTGAAAAACGCTATTATAAACTTACATATAAACTTACACCCTTTAGATGTAAGCTGACCTCACCATGCGCATTGCGCATGCGCGGCTTGTCGACTTACACCTAAAGGGTGTACACACGTCACAAGGACCGGATGTAACGCAAATATCGTCACACCGGCTATTACGCCCTTTCTGCAGGGCGAGGAGGATTAGGATTAGTTATCACGCCCATCGGGGCGTGATAATGAGCGGGTCAGGAGGGCTTAGAGTCTCACAGGGAACGCCCTGTTTTCAAAAAGTCTTTATTGAAAACATTTTTTATAAAAGGGGGGAGAGGGGAGTGGGGTGGGGGAGGGGGAACAGAATAAACTAGGGGGGGGAAGGGGGGAAAGGGAGGGAGGGTACATACATAAATAAACAGTAACATGGTACAAGTTGCAAACACAAATACAAGTTAAATAGCATATGCATCACATGTAGTGTGAATAACGAGGTTATTGCTTGTAATTCTAAGTTAAAATGAAAATTCGTAATAATCGGGGAAATTGAATTGGGTAATAACCAAAAAAAACAGTCAGTATTAACGTTACATCACAGGATGTGAGGCAAGCAAGTGGTCCCTTATATTCTAAATTAACTAAAGAACATAATAGGGCAGGAAATAAACTGAAAAATCACCTGTAAGCTGTTGTTGTTATTATCACAATGTCACAATGTTGGGACTAAATGAGGAAAGAGGGTGAGAAGGCTGCCCACCAAGGCTCCCATCTACGCTTAATTTTAGCGAGGGTATTGGTGCGCAATGCTGTGTTAAACTCAAAGATCCCGTGCTGCGTGACTCTATCAATGAGATGCAGCAATTTGGGAGTTTCGGGCTTGTTCCATCTAGCAGCAATTAGAACCTTGGCAGTGATCAGTATATGTGAAGTCAAGAATTTGAAGTCTGGAGAAAGGTTTTCTATCCCTATAGAAAGGAGAGCTAGCTCCGGAGTGAGATTGATTGTGAGGCCAGTGGTGTCTGAGATTAGTGGTGCCCCTCCAACACAAGGGCGAGATCTGAGGATCAAAACGATGATGTCTGACCGGGGTGAGGTACCACCGAGAGAGCACCTTGAAGTAAGACTCATGCAGCGTTGCACAAGCAGAATTGCGTATGAGGTCTGTATGGTTCGTGTCATGTCCTGCAGGTCAATTTGAATGTTGAGTTCCTCTTCCCATGCGGTAAGGTAGGAGAGACGGGGCAATTCAATTTCTTCGTTGAGCACTCGGTAGAGGCTGTTGGTTTTCCATAAAGACCCAAGTTCTGGAGATGATATGAGATTGACTACTAATTGTGGAAGGGCAAATTTAGGTCTAGAGCAAGTTAGGAATTCAGATATGGTTCTCCATTGTGAGCGCTCATCTCTGGATAGGGAAAATTGGTCTTGGAGAACGTGGAATGGACGAATAGAATCGTCAAGAAGCAGTTCCTCGGTATATAAGACCCCTTTTGCCCTCCAGGCGGAGAGGTCCAGGTTCTTAATCATCACTTCGAGCGTGCTCAAAGGAATATTTTTAAGTCTGGATAGAGGAAAGTGTTTAGCTGCTCTGTGGGCCAGGTGCTTCCAAGCTGAGATTGTAGCCTTGACGACGGGGTGAGAAGGAAGAGGTTTGGAAGGGATGACTAGATGGGCGATAACAAGCGCTTTTAAGTTGTTGTGTGCTAGTGATTCACAGGGAACGCCCTGTGAGACTTATTCAATGTGAAGAAGTCCCTGACATGTAAGTTTATAATAGCGTTTTTCACAATGTTACTGAACGCTTTTTTTACACAAAAGGACAGCTGCTAATGATCTTTAAGGGTGCAGGGACAGGAATTAATAGAGTTGGGGGTCATTTGGAGGGGCCAGGTTCCCTTTAAATAGTTACATGATCCTTTACCTGATGCCAATTATACTGTAAATTCATTCTTTACTGACCACTATGAAGTTAGGAAGTGTCTTGCTTCTGCTGGAGTTCTGTTGTTGGAGTGGTGTAGTCTGCAGTCCTGGTGTTTTGCGGCAGCAATCAAGTTTGTATCCTTTGGTCGTGCTCCACAGTCTGTCTACTTTCAACTGTGTTTAATTATTACAGTGGTGACATGTAGTGCACTCACCGGCCTATGCACTTTGTAAGGATGCTGAAATGTATTTCTAATATTAAGTTCAACACTGTTAATATATATGATCTGTAGTAACTCAGTTCGGCCACTGGAGGTCATCAGTGGACACAAGTAGAAAGATCTGGAACCAGGAAGTAATTTTTAGTTAGTCTCCTGAGGTAAATTAAATATTGAGACTTGCACGAGTGTGATATGCAAAGAGAAGCCAAATGTGGATGACACTGTAGAACTGAGAGAATTATCACCATCCCTGTTATACTGGGTTGTGCCCAGTGTGAGGAAAATCTTATATACCTCAGTGGCTGATTGTTAGGGTGAAATGACATACACCCTGTAAACTGTTTGTACATTACCAAGTTAAAGAGTTTTCACCTCATGCAGGAGGCAAAACTGCATTTCCTGTAAATAGGTTGTGGGATAGATTTATATAAGGGAATCAGGGATCCCGAAATATTTTGTACATAGCGTGGGAGGGGGGGTGTAAGATTATATCCTGAGGTGAACACGTGCCGCGGCTGCAGTAAGAGCCTGGCTCGGCCCTGTATGGAGTAAGGGTGGGGTTGGTTTAGTCTGGGATAGTTGTGCTCCCTCTCTGAAAAACAGGTACGTGAGTTCCCTCAGGCTGCATAAATTGTACTCTGATCGGGCTGTTGGGGTCCATATCGTTTTTGCAAAGTTTGAATTTGTTATCTTTTTGAAACCGTTAAAAAGAGTTAATTTACCACTATTTTCGGAGTCCATGTCATTCATAGCAGCACCGTATCGCTCACACACAAACGACTGGCGTCTCGGTTGTTAACACACTAGCCATGGGGAGAAGAGGTGACAGCTAGAGACTAGGCTTGCGAAGGCATTGGGGGAAAAGAACCCGCTTAGTGATGTTTGGGGAGTTCGGGGGCAGATATAGGTTATTGGCAAGAGGTGTCCCATCCCCTGCCCATCATCAGGATCTTCCTCTCCTTTTTCAATCCTAATGTACCTGCGTATTGCGCTGAGCGCTGGATATTCCCTAGTCTGAGTGTGACAACTGAGCTCATTTACAACTTATCTGCTCTGTGTGGGGCATTTATACTCTCATAAATATATACTGGATAAAGCAGTGCTGAAATATAGATCTACATAGTCTAGACAAATAATAATAGTAATAAATAGAACACTACCCATAGACCAAATAGCATCCACAACAAAATTTCAATATTGGATGTACATTGGCTCATACGTAAAGATGCTATCAAAATAAAATTACATAGCCCTTGTCACATGAGGTATATATAATAAGGCCTACAAACACAGAACCAAAATCACACATCCTGTCTTCCTGATGCATTTCCCCCTAGTAACAGTAGTCCAAGGGTTTATCAGGGGATTTCCACAATGGGGAAAAAAGAGGACTTGGTAGCTGAATTTGGCCTTCTAAGGCCAAGAAAGATTCGAAAACAGAATGCACCAAATCAGCACAACATGGACATTTTACTCTCATTAAGCTCAGGTTTGCTCCTTTTTTGCTATAGGCAAAATTTGCTCTCTTGGGTGCTTACAAAAATCAGGGTAGGCAGCATTTTTTGCTGTGTTTTATTCACCAAGAATGGATTTAAAAGGCATGGTTACGTTTTTGCAGCAGTTTAGCTCTTCCACATTGCTTTCTATGGTGAAAAAATGCTGCAAAAATGGTGAAGGAATTGACATGCTGAAGATTTAAAAAACGCAGCTTTTTTCCAATTCTGTTAGGGAAAAATAATTCTGTGCATGAGATTTCTGAAGTCTCATGGCTTTTGTTGGTACTTTAAAAAGCAGCTTTTAATTTGCATTAAAAACGCAGCAAAATAAAAAGATTCTGCAAATACATAACATATGAACATAGTCTGAGAATGGAGCACCAGTACGCATGTTTGACCAGTGCTCTATTCTTTTTCTACAAGGCTTTTTCAGTAGACCTATAGAGAATGAATGTAGCAGCGAGCAGGCGTTTGACTTACTGCACCATTTTGTAATGGGAATAAAAATTCCCAGATCGGGTCCCAGAGGTGGAACACTTGAAAAAGTAGTTTTTGACTGCCTCAAAAAATGTACTTATGAACATAACCTTGGGGAATTATTGTTATTTATTATTATTCATTATTATAGCGCCATTTATCTCATTGCGCTTTACATGTAAAAAGGAGCATATATAGACAAGTACAATAAACATGAGCAATACAAGGCACACACAAGTACAGGTGGGGTGGAGACCCTGCCCACGAGGGCTCACAGTTTACAAGAGATGAGTGAGGATACACTAGGAGAGGTTAGAGCTGGTCGTGTGGCGGCTCAGTAGACTGAGGATCACTGCAGGTTGTAGGCTTGTCAGAAGAGGTGGGTCTTCAGGTTCCTTTTGAAGGTTTCCACGTTGGGTGAAAGTCTGATGTGTTAGGGCAGAGAGTTCCAGAGTAAGGGGGATGCACGGTGAGAATCTTGTATGCGGTTGTGAGAAGAAGAGATTAGTGGCGAGTAGAAAAGGAGATCTTGAGAGGATCGAAGGTTGCGTGTAGATAAGTACTGGGAGACCATGTCACAGATGTATGGAGGAGATAGGCTGTGGATGGCTTAGCATGTCATAGTTATGGTTTTGAACTGTAGCCTCTGTTCAATAGGAAGCCAGTAAAGGGATTAGCAGAGAGGAGAGGCTGGGGAATAGCGGGGAGACAGGTAGATTAGTCGGGCAGCAGAGTTTAGGATAGATTGGAGTGGTGCAAGAGTGCTAGAGGGGAGGCCAGAGAGTAGGAGGTTGCAATAGTCGAGGCTGGAGATGATGAGGGCATGTACGAGTGATTTTGCAGTTTCTTGGTCAAGGAATGTACTGATCCGGGAAATATGTTTGAGCTGGAGTCGGCAGGAGGTGGCAAGGGCTTGGGTATGTGGCTTGAAAGCGAAGGCTTGAAAGTGCGCACATTGTATTTTGAAGCAGTTAAAAGGGACAAGTGTTGTAGTGCAAACCGCTCCAGGAAACGTTCTTACTTTAGGGAATTTGTCTGAGATTTTCATTTACCGAAGTATTTCCTGAAGAGTTTGTTTTTTAGAAGCAGCTTTGAAGAGTTTTTGAAGCATTTTAGAAGAGGTTTTGTTTGAACAAAGTTTAGTTTGAGTCAGATTCCATCAGTAGTGACATGCACTTTTTCTACCAGATATTTGTCAAAACCTAGAGCAGAAAATGATTCTCAAAAAACTGAACATATGAAAAACAAAGTGATTTTATAATAGAAATGAATAGAAAGAGTCTTTCGAGTGGTTTTGAGTCATTTTTTAGGAGTTTTTTTTATGTGCATCTGCTCCAAATAACTGAAAAACTCTTTGTGCTCAAATCTCAAGGGTATGTTCGCCCAGCATCTATGGTTTCTTGAGTGGGTCAAACAAATATAATCACTGCTGCACAAATTACATTATAGACATGTTAGTAAATAATAACATTGGAATACTTACTACACCCACTACTCATCTCCAACAAGTTCGCTCCTTCAGATGGAAGGCTCCACCCCATTAGTTAATCTAAGCCCCTCTCCCATCGTAGACAAAATGCTATTCTAAACTATTTATGTGAACCTCCCTTGCCCTCTGTTTAGCTGCAGAGGCTTTATGTGTCTGTATTAAACATAGCCAGAGAGCCGTGCTAATTACTTGACAGCATTATCAAAAAAGGCATTATTGTGTATAGCTCAGGATTCAGATTTACTATTAGTGGATTTTTATGCTGTGGATAGAATTATTTATTATCTTTTTTACATTCATACTTATTACTGTGCAGTAAAGCATCTCCAGTAGTCCATCCCTTGATATCTACCACATTTCCTGTGCCAGATTTTTAGTTTCATCATAAATTTTGCACACTGGCCATCTGTTTTGGACCATCACTCGAGCCGACCAGTTTTTAAATGCATTTTCAGGTGGTTGTCTCAATGATGTTTCATTGTATCTCATAATATAATGTACAAGACCTAGTCCTTATCTTTGTGGCATCATATCATTTTGAGTTTGGGCCATCTTTCCTCCGAGCGGCAAGAGTCCATATGCGTGTGGGAGTGTAGGGGTGGAAAGACAGCTGTTCTCGTAAAACTACAGTAGTAGGAAAGTGTCTCAATCTGTGTTATATCAAATGCTAAGCTATAACTGAGTAAATCAACTTCTATGAATTCATTTCTTATGCGGTATTGCTATGAACTGGGATGATTAGAATCATTCCTTGAAGCGGCTTACTCTACTTACATGACCTCAATGTAATTCTCTAACATAGCAGACTAGTGGAAGTTTCTGTAGCATGGCTAAAAAAATATTACAAGCAATCTGATGTAATGTTATGATAACTGAGCTTAAGTGAATTGCCTGACTCATAGTACTGCCTGATAAAATGCTTTGATAACGTTGCTCGATAAAATTACATAGTGATAGGGCTCAGTAGGAATGAACTAGTTTTAAAGAAACTCAGTGTAATGTTAACATGGAATTAGTCATGAACTGATAAATGTCCAGATAGCATGCACTTGGTGAAATTTCACATTAATAAAGCTTATTAGAGCTTTGTCATAGTAACTCCTGATAAAATACTTTGACAATTTAAGCCGGTGAAGTTTTATTATGCTGGTTGGTCATGCCATTTTACGTAACATTAATAGCGTAATGTTTACAGTGACTGCTGGCTCAACATCATATTTCATTACATTGCACAGATCACTTGAAAAGGTGTGATTAATAGGACACTAGGTACCGGTTGGTATAAGGGCTATTTTTCATGGTTTTTAAATGAAAAGATGTTTTCCAGCATTTTCATTATAAGTCAAGTGACCACCATAAAGGTATTTTAAAAGATATAGCGTTAATGAGCCCAAGTTGTCACACTCCTCCTGCTGTTCATTATCCCTGCAGCCGGGCCGCGGTGACTCACACATCTCCTGCACGCTTCTTGTCTGCTACTCTGCTTGCCGTGAACAAGGTCTGTTGACCAAAACGTTGGCCAAGTGTATTTTAGCAGACGTCTTGAGATTTACTAAATAAACTTTACTGGAACTCATTTTGATGATTGATATATAATCTTCTTAGGTGTCTCATACATAACTTTGACTTTCAACTATTTAACATATGATTAGTTATGAAGATTTTTGCCATGTTACTGCATTGTTACTATTTTGCTCCTGGTGTTTGAAAAATCTTTTTCTTCCTATATACTGCAAATTACAACCTGTTCTCACATTCCCTAATACATCAGTATGTTATTAGGTTGATCCCCAAGGGAAAGGTTATTGGCTCGAATCGAGAAGCAGCCATGAAGATTTCCAATGAAAAGAGAAACCACATCATCCAGCTCATTGATGACTGTCTCTTGGCCAAGAAAATTTCCAAAGTGCATTATGTGTGTGCCATGAAAAAGCTGTATACATACCCAGTAAGTTGACCAGTATGCACCAGCATTGGGAATGTGGAGAAGACACCTAGGATCAGATTGTGGTTGAGAAATGCTTGAATCTGATTGAGAGCATGCCCAGATGGATTCAGGCATTGTTAAAGCCAAAGGTGGATTTACAAAATAATAAAAAATTAAGTAAAATTTTAATTTATATTTTTAAGAGCAAACAGTAACAATGCAGTGACATGAAATAATCTGCATAATTACCATATGGTAAATATTTGCAAGTCAAATTTATGCATGAGATACTCAAAATAATTGTCTATAGAATGAAGGTAGTCTTACGGAAAAAAAAAGCGTAGTGGGTGGTGAAATATGGAGCCTGAGTTCTAAGTATTTCTTCGTATGTACATGTCCTGCATATCAAGAACTGTACATGGAATTTTACAGTGGTGTTCAAAAGTCCTGCATAGGCATAGGATAAATAGATTTTTCAAGTTTTAAACCTTTTCTGTCGAATATCTTCGATGCTAATATGACTTATTATATATGGTTTTGTTCAGAATACAATTTTGCACTCTCTCCTTGTAATATTTTTAGCTTTTGAAGCAGTTTTGCCTGAAATTATTGCAACAATATGGGAATTGAAAGCACAACTAAATATTGTACAGCTTCAGATCCAAAATTAGCTAATCACAGATAAGGTTCTTGTGATCAATCATAACCTGGATATGGCAGCCAATCACTTTCCATTACATTGCATCACATCTGCTGCTTTGTTTGTGTGTTTTATCTGTTGGTCTATCTAGTGAATCATACTGTAGAGCTCTATGATGGGAGCCTTCAGATTTTTGTCAGCGGAGGATCGTGTGCGAGTTGTGGTGCTACATGAAGAGGGTTATACTGGCCCCCAGATCACAAGGAAGGTCGGCTGTAATCAGAGTACAGTTTTAAGAATTTTGCAGAAACATAAACAGCTTGGAATTACCCAGGACAGGCCCAGATCTGGTCGGCCCAGAAAGTCAACTAAAAGGGAGGATAGAGTACTGATAAGAACATCCCTTACCAATGGAAAGCTCACCTCTCCTCAGCTTCTGCGAGAATGGCAAGAAAAGTGCAATATTGAGGCAGCAACATCAACTGTTAGGAAGAGATGTTTGGAAGCAGGATTGAGAGGGTGCAAGGTCCGAAAGAAGCCATTGATGACAGCCATACAATGACAAAGGCGAAAACTGTGGGCATTGAAATATTCAAAATGGAGGAAGGAGGAGTGGGAAAAAGGACTATTTAGTGATGAAAGCACTTTTTGCATTTTAGCAAATGATGGCAAGTCTTATGTGAGAAGGTTTCCACATGAAGAGTACAAGCCAGAGTGTTTGAGCTTCTCTGTGAAACATCCGATGAAAGTAATGGTGTGGGGCTGTATGGCAGCCAATGGTGTTGGAAGGCTTCATATTGTGGAGGGTATGGTTAATGCAAAAAAATACATAGACATCCTTAATAAGAAAATGCTGCCTTCTGCTCAACACCTGTTTTCAGGGGATTATATCTTCCAGGATGATAATAATGCTCCTTGTCACAGAGCTAAGACAGTAACGGAATGGAAAAAAAAGAACAAGGTGGCTACTTTTGACTGGCCAGCCCAGTCCCCGGACCTCAATCCAACTGAAAAATTGTGGCACAAGGTATCAATACAGATATCTAAAAAACAGCCAAGGACCAAGAGAGAGTTGATTGAGGCTCTGATACAGGCCTGGAACCACATCATCACTCGTGAACATCTGCAGAAGCTTGTTCACTCAATGCCACAGAGATGCAAGTTGGTGCTCAAGAGCAAAGGCCGGCCAATAAAGTATTAGAAGCTAAAGACGCACTCAAAAGGCCCTTTTCAGGACTCTGAATTAAATAAAAAATGATAAATCTTAAAAAGTAAAATTTAAGTCTGTGTGAACTTGCATTGGAAGTTAATGAACTTAGAAACCTGTTCACCATTCTACACACTGTACAGGTGTAGGTATGGTTATGGTGTAAAAAAAATAATCAAAAATGCGCATACCATAACAATTTATACACTTGGGACATTCAAAAATGAGTATGGCATACAATGAGGGATTACAAAAACATATATGTTCCACCAGTTTCACTGTAGAGATGCAGAAGTATGAAATATATAGTTTTCTTCATGCCTATGCAGGACTTTTGAACACCACTGTATATATGTATTCTAAAATGTGTATATAATAATGTGGTGTGCATGCATAAAAAGTCACTAATAACAAGTCCGAAACCGGGCACTACAGGGAACTGTGGGATTTTCACTCAATAAGTATATATGCTGCTCAGCCAGGCAGCGTGCAGGTGCACCGAGGATGTGCTCACATCATTACGAGAAAATCGACCGATGTCATAATAGAGAGCAAAAAAGGGCACTCACGCATAAAATGCTAAAGATCTCCTTTATTGGATGTTATTCCGGTTCCATTTTTGGTGTGCAGGGGGGTTGAGGGGTGGAGAGCGGACAACGGCCCATTTCGTGCTGATCGGCATTTCGACTGGACCAGTTGGCCCACAGCCCCTATATAATATATATATATAAAAGACTGCAGCCTCTATCTACTTGGGTAATGGGTGTGCAAACATGGTGCCACCACCCAAAACCAACGCCAGGAAACCGCCCCATGCAGCCCACTGCACACACTACTGAATAAGGAATTGTGCCTGAATGAACTTGGAGTGCACAGATGCAGTTCATGGGACCGCCTCCATCTTTTTTGTACACCTGGGTATGCAAAGATGGTACCGGTGAGAACCACAGGGGGGAGAGACACAACACAGAGCAAGCAGAGCGCAAAAGGTGGGAGGCACAGAGAGTGCACAGGAGGAACAATGAGCGCATAGGGGAGCACAATGGGACACAGGGGGCACAGAGAGAGTGCACAAGGGGACAGAGAGCGCACAGGGGGTAGAAAAAGCGCAAGGGAGAGTGATGGGTGTACAAATAGGGCGTCAATGACGGTACTGACACATTGCATAGACCCACCACCACCCAAAATCTCCACCTGCAGCCGCCTCTGCTGACATATCACCTGAGTAAATCTGCATGCTTATACCTGGTGCACTTGTACACTTACTCAGGGGCCCACCATCTTTGGACACCTGGGTATGCAAAGATGATAGCGACGTGACCCGGTGCGCGTATGCACACCTACGCGGCCGCCATCTTTCCACATGATACGAAAGGGGAGAGAGCACAAGGGAGGAGAGACAAAGCCCTGGAAGGTGCGTGAACAGAGAGGCAGAGAGAGTGCACAGGGAGTCAGAGCACACAGAAGGAGTGGTGATCACACGGGGGGGGGGGCAGAAAGAGTGCACAGGGGGTAGAGAGAGCACATAGGGGGGCAGAGATTGCACAGAGGGGGGACATAGCTCAGTGGGGAGAAGGGGGGGGACAGTATACAGGGAGGAGAGCACACAAGGAGAGACATCCCAAAGGAGAGAGCACATGAGGTGAGAGGACAGCACAGGGGGAGAAGGCAGCACACAGGGGAGAAAGCACACAGGGGAGAGAGAGTGCCTATGGGGGAGAAAGTTCAAAGGAGAGAGCACAAAGGGGAAAAAACAGCAAAGGGGTTGAGAGAGTGGACAGAGTGTCGAGTGCACAGGGGGAGAGACAGCTGCCATGCCCAGCACCAAAGAGCCCGTCCCCACCTCGATATCACCACCCTCCCGATGCATTAGCATCGGGCCCACATCTAGTTATTTATATTTGCCAAATGCCAGAACAATGCCAATGAGAGAGAGAATGTATTAAGTTATTTTTATTATTCTGCAAAGTCTCAAGTTTTCATACACTAAGATTACTATGCCTTTAAATAATTTGGGACAACCCATATGATAACGTAATGTGTTTGGAAGCTTCTTATAGGTTTATTGGCAACATCTAAGTTAACTAGAGACACACCTGTGGAAGTTTTTAATGCACACCTGAAACACTGCTTCTTTGTGTAGCATCATGGGAAAGTCTGAAGAAATCAGCCATGATATCAGGAAGAGAATTGTGAACTTGCACAAGTTTGGTTCATCCTTGGCTGCAATTTTCAGATACCTGAAGGTGCCTCGTTCATGTATATAAAACAACTCTATGCAAGTACAAAGAAGATGGGAATATCCAGCCATCATACTGCTCAGGAAGGAGATGGGTTCTGTGTCTCAGAGATGAACATGCTTTGGTCCGACGTGCATATCAACCCAAGAACAAAACCAAAAAGCCTTTTGAAGATCATTGTGGAAGCTGGTACGATTTTGTCATTAT
Organism: Allobates femoralis; assembly: GCA_033576535.1. Lineage (NCBI taxonomy): Eukaryota > Metazoa > Chordata > Amphibia > Anura > Aromobatidae > Allobates > Allobates femoralis. The sequence goes on from JARQOC010000003.1 coordinate 485,357,864, forward strand.
CCACAGTGACACAAGTACTGTATCAACATGGACTGAAAGAACTCTCTGCCAGCAAGAAGCCATTACTCCAAAAGAAACATAAAAAAGCCAGATTAATTTTTGCAAATGCACACAGGAACAAAGAGCCTTGTCCTGTGGTTTGACAAAATCAAAATTGAACTGTTCGTCTATAATGACCATCGTTATGTTTGGAGGAAAAAGGGAGAAGCTTTAAATCCTAAGAACACCATCCCAACTGTGAAACACGGGGGTGGCAGCATCATGTTGTGGGGTTGTTTTACTGCAGGAGGGACTGGTGCACTTCACAAAATAGATGGCATCATGAGGAAAGAGGATTTTGTGGCAATACTGAAGCAACATCTCAAGACATCAGTCAGGAAGCTAAAGAAAACTTCGGGGAGAGAAAAATGTGTTTGTACTGTCCCTGCCCTCCTACACAATAAAGCTGAGCTCTACATTACAGTTCTAGGATGTTTAGATCGCTTATAAATCAATAAAATCATATCTATCCCTCAGCACTCACCCGTCCCTAAGGGGACAATAGGCCACAGAGCAGATTAAGCCTCATACTACTGCAAAGAGCAAGTAGGGATATGTTGTGGGGGCATGGCCACTGGGGCTCCATGCTCATTCTACATTCTTGCCCCCTCATACTAGCTAATGTAATGAACAGGGGGCATAGCCAATATATCCTATGATTATATCCCAGCCCACACTCTATATGTCTGCTATATATAGTGTGAGCGTCTGAGCCGGTGGCCATGCCCCCTGTTCTCACAACATGCCAGCCCCTTCTCTATATGCCTGATCTCAGAGGACAGTGTATATGTTTGTGCATCTGTCACTGTCAACACAGGAAAATACAGTGATAAATACAGCAGGAATATAGAGGGGAGCTAGCATACAGTGAGAACAGGGGGGGTGGCATGGGTGTGCCCACCGGTTCTGATTCTCACACTATATGCCATCTCCCACTCTATATGCCTACTGTATGTACCACTATACTCTCCTGAGCCGACACTAACAGCTGCACAAACATACACAGTGTCCTCTCAGCTCAAGAGAGAATGCAATATATACAGCAGGCATATAGAGTGTGGGACTGGCATATAGTGAGAGCATGGGTCCGTCGGCCATGCCCCTGCTGTTCATTACACTGGCTAGTATGAGTGGTATGCAATGTAGGAGGGTCATGGAGCCCCTGTGGCCATGCCCCTGGCACACCTCCCTGCTCTCTGTAGCAGCATGTGGTTTAATCTGCTCTGTGGCCTATTGTCTACCGAGGGAGGGGTTATTGTTGAGGAGTAGATATGATTTTATTGATTTACGAACGATCAAAACATCCTAGAACTGTAGTGGACAGCTCAGCTTCATCATATAGAAGGGCAGGGACAGTACAAAAACATTTTCTCTCTGCGGAGTTCCACTTTAAACCTTGGGCGGAAATGGGTCTTCCAAATGGACAATGACCTTAAGCATACTGCCAAACTGGTTACAAAGTGGATCAAGGATAACAAAGTTAATGTTTTGGAGCGGCCGTCACAAAGCCCTGATCTTAATCCTATTGAAAATTTATGGGCAAAGCTGAAAGGCAGGTGCAACCCACAAACCAGTCATACAGTTTAAGGGCAATGGCACCAATTACTAATGAAATGTATGTAAACTTGGCAAATATTAGTAATTATGGTAATCCTAACTGACCTAAAATGGGAAAGGTTTATGGTGATTTCATGTCAGATAGTGAGAAAAACTTGCATATGTGTCCTTTTATATACTGTAGTGCAGGTGTCCCCAACCACCGGTCCGCGGACCGGGACGTCGGGGTCTTTGTGCCAGTCCGCGGAGAGCTACCGGCTTCCCCGCCCCCTGTGTGTCCCCGCCCACCGCGCCCCTCATCTCCTGAACTACATGCCGCTCTGAGCTGAGGCCTCTGCCTCAGCTGCATGCATATGTATGAGGGGAGCTGTCGGCCAATCATATGTATGAGGGGAGCTGTCATGCCCTGCCGCACTGTTATTGGCTGACGGCTTCTCTCGTACAGCAGCAGCTGAGGCATGGCCGGAGTTGGAAATAGTGCGAGATATCAAAAAAACTTCAGCCATGTCTCTTCCTCAGCTGCTGCTGTACAAGAAAAGCCGGCAGGAGCGGTGAGCAGCAGCAGAACAGCATCTGTGTGTGTTTCAGGGGCAATGTGTGTGTGTGGGGTGTATTGTACTGGAGGCAGTATGTCTGTGTGAGTAGGGGCAATATGTGTGTGGGGCATTCAGGGGTCAGTGGGGATCAGTGGGGGTTATACAAGGGGCAATATGTGTGTGTGTGTGTGGGGGGGGGTTATACAAGGGGCAATGTGTGTGTGGGGGGAGAATTTATGCTATATGGAGGGACGCGATGCTGCGTTATATTATATGGAAGGATATAATATGGAAGGATATGAGGTTGCATTATACTTTATGGGGGGATCTGACGTTGGATTGTACTATATGGAGAGCTGTGAGGCTGCATTATACAGTGTTGAGGGTTGTGACACTGCATTATACTACCGTATATGAAAATAAGATGTAGCGCATCTTTTGAGGAAACAGGGTAGTAAACTCCACCCCTTCTCCATAGCCCCGCCCCATAAGTTCAAAGCCCCTACCCCACTGGGCTCCGGAAGAATGGTCTTGCATGAAGCCAGTCCCTGGTGCAAAAAAGGTTGGGAACCCCTGCTGTAGTGTATGTAAACATCTGGTTTCAACTGTAGGTGTTTTGTTCTCTTCTTGCAGTTTCCTACTGTTTTCCTTTGTCGGATAGTGTGATTGTGTTAAGCCCATTGTTGATAGTTTAGACAAGTATCATGGTTGCACCTCTGGCCTGAACTGTTCACTCTCCGATGCCACGACCAGAGGTAGCTTGCCTATTCAGCATCGGAAAAGCTCAGCAGCACTGAAGCTGACCAGACACAGCCAGCTTCCAAGCAGCACTTAAACTCCTAGTCTGGATGACTGGACACCATTGCAGAGGTTTGATTGAGCAGTAGACAATAAAGCTAAAAATCCTCCCATTCTTGAGAACAAAGAGGATTTTTGTTAAGAAATACATTTGGTATGCTTGTCTTGACAAGCAACTTATCAATTATAACCATTAAAAACTTGAGAATAACTGTTTAATGTTAACTTTTAAAGTAGTGTACATTTCCTTTACCATCCTGAACAGCAGCATATGATGTGTGGTGTGGTCACCACTAAAAAGGCAGAATGACGGCTCTGAACAGTGCAGCGTCCATCTATAAGTCAATAGTAATATGTCATGTCAAGCCAGAAAAGTAAACATCTCCATTACTTTATATTTGCTTAATTATTTGAAAAAAATACTTTTGTGTCTAGATATTGTGATCACTTCCTAATTTGGCATCCCCTGGTGTCTTTCTGTATATTATACCCAACTAATTATATTATACCCAACTAATGTGTCCAGTTCTGACGAGAAAAAGGATTTTTTAATGACTCATTTTTTCCTGTTGACTTGCAGAATAGAAAGCAATACTTTGTTTCTTTGTTCAAGAGAATGGACACAGTACTGAGCACATGTGATCACCAGTACTGAAATCAGTAGGTCAAGGCAGGAACCTTTTTTCTCCCAAAAGCCATTTAGAATTTTATAACCCTATTTGCAGGGCTACAAAAGAATAAATTAAACATGATCCTGTAATATGTAGACAAACAATTAAGTAGCTCACACCTGTTGTGATGGCTGGAACTAATTCTCTTTGAGGTGTAATGGTTGGTGGTAATGAGGATGTTGCTACTCGCAAATGCTTTTTTCCAGCTTTGCCCCTGTCTGGAATACAGTCAACTCTTTTTGATACGTTTTGTAAAGAACTGGCAGCAGTAATTTCTTTAGAAACAGACATCCAATACACTGCATGGCTCTAAAACGTGGGAATTGTTCACTGCTCATATAACACTAGATGGGTGCCCGATGCACAATGCATCGGGATTCTAGCCGAGCGAGTCTCTGACTCGCAATGGCCGCTTCGCGGCCAATGCTTCGCGCTGCTAAGGCGACTCGCCATGCCCGCTGCGCGGGCATAGCGAGTCGCCTTACAACTGGTCGCATTGCCGCTGCGCGGCCAATGCATTTTTCGTATCCACATGACCACGCTGAGTCGCATGCGACTTTGGTGCGCGAAATCCATTCGTGATTATATAATAGATTTATTGAAGTCTAGCAATGGAACGTCTGCAGTACACATTTCATAGGAGACACTGGGGCTGCTATATATACATCATGAGACATTGAGACTGCTGTATAACTATCACATAGGATACCCTTTAGAATTGGTGCATATACATCACATAGGAGATGCTGGGGCTGCAGCATATACATCACATAGGATACACCATGGCTGAAGCATATACATCACATAGAAGATGTTTGCCTAGTACATATACATCACATACGAGACGCTGGAGTATATACGTCATATATGAGACACTGGGGCCGTAGTATATAAATGAAATAGAAAACACTGGGCTGGTTCATATCCATTACATAGGTTACACTGGAGCTGGAACATATACATCACATATGAAACAACGAAACTGGAGCATACACATTACAAAAGAGATGCTGGGGCTGCAGGATCACATGTGAGGAATTAAAGGGCCGTTGTCTGGCAAAACTGGACGACTAGCCCAAGCACTTTGGTTTTCAGGAATCTGCCTAGGGGCTGAAGAGTCCCCACAACTGTGCTAGGTAGTTGTTCCAAGGGGACACCTCAAAAAGTATATTGCAAAACATCTGGACCCAAATATTTACATATAAAAATTAATGTTTTGCATACTCTTACAAATAAATTAAATAGTTTACCATGTGAAAACTCATATGAAGGGAACCTGTTAGGCTGGTTTCACACTGCAGTTTTTTCCCTGATCAGGTTCAATTAGTTTTGTGTGTCAAAACCAGGAGTGTCTCCAAAACTCAGAACAGGTGTCAATCTTTCAATTATACTTTTTCTCTGCAAGTTCCTGTCCTGGTTCCTCTCCTGGTTTTGGCTCACAAACCTGATCGAACCTGATCAGGGAAAAAACTGCAATGTGAAGCCAGCCTTAGCTTCATTTTGCATTGACAACCAAAGATATTGCTATCTAAGTCAGAGTGCCACAATTCCTATGATAAGTTTCTGTTGGACCTCTTCTATCATTGTTCAGAAACTATTTTTGTTTCATCTCCATGAAAAGTCTGTTGCAAGAGCCTTGGTGGGCATATCTGAGCATTTTTAATTGCTGACTGTGGTTCATTATTTCCTGTTGTGAATGTTTTTTGCCTAGTTTTGTGTATTTTTCATCTTTTTTTGTTTGCACCTAATTGATTATTCTAGTTGTGCCTTTTTTGAAATCCATTTTATATCTGCTTGCCTGTTTGTTTTTTATTACCGGCTTGTGGGCAGAGTCTCGTGATTCCAGCACATGATCAGCAGACTTATCAATTGCAACTTTTTAAAAGCCACAAAATTTGACACATCTTCACTTCAGTCCTCACCATTGAATACTCCAAAATTTTGATGGAATTTTTATGACTTTTTGGCAACAAAGTGCAATTTCTCTCATGGAAAGTCCCAAAACTGTTAAGACAAGAAGAAAGCCTAATTAAGTTTGATTCTTGCAGTCGGCATTTTTATTAATTAGGCACCACAAACCGCAATTAACACTACAAGACAAAGAAGACAGGAGACTTAAAAAAGTAAATGATGAATCCGAGTCAACATCTTCTGTATTGTTTTCTCTGCCCAGCACCACCTTCCACTTGTTGATTGATAGCAGATCAAGCTCTAGAATGTGACGTTTTCGGTTACATTGGTCAGACACATTTTTGCTATCATCCATCAGACACATCTCTAAGGCTATTTTCACACTAGCGTTTGTATCTGCATGCATCTGGCATGCAGACGCAAATGCTGCCATACTCATGTGAATGCAGCGGAGATTCTCCTCATGTGTTCACATAGTATGGTACCCGGTCAGCCAATCAGAGGCCTCGACAGCTGGGAGATCAGCGGCCACCCGGAGATCAGCAACGGTCGCTGGGAGAGATTTCATTGTGATCCGCAGCATTGTCCTTCGCTGTCATGTGGAGGACACTGGGAATCCATTGACCTCCATGCATTCTTCGTGCGCTTGGTGATAAATCAAGCGCCAGCGAACGCACAAAAAATGCAACATGTTGCATTCGGAAGGCACACAAGTTATGCGCATCCGAACGCAACTGAAAGCAGCCAAATGCAGGTACCATGCGTTCCCATGTTAAACATAGGAACGCAGTGCGCATGCATTTGGCTGCGTTCGGTACGCTGCGTTCAAAAACACAAATATGAAAGCTGCCTAATAAATCCACTTCTGCATGCTGCTTGTATAAAACAGTTATAACACTATACAGTACTTTCCATTGCCAGAGAGTAGCACTGTAAATGCTGAATATGCAGAACACTGTGCTATTGTTCGGTTCATTATGGCCGCCCTCTCTGGGCTTCATCCAGTGTTGTGAGGGCGGCCGCGTCATGAAAGGGGCGGGGCTAACGGTGTGACGCGGTTATCCCCACCCCTTTCATGACGCGGCCGCCCTCACAACACTGGATGAAGCCCAGAGGGGCGGCTATAATGAATGAGCGGGCGGAGGCTGCAGCACACAGCCCCGCCCATGGATTTCCCTGGACTCTGCCTACGACCCCACGTAATTATGAGCTTAAATGTATACTTTAATACTTCGTTTTGGGCACATACAGGAATAACTATACAAGAGGGATGTATGCACCCCTCTATACTGATACGGGGGGGGGGAGTTTTGGGGAACATGCACGGAGCTCGGAGGAGCCCGTGGCATGGGGGAAATTGTAGGAGAAGCCCACCAGAGTGGGCGGCCGGTCTCTAGGGGGGTCTAAGCCCCCACTAGAGACCTCAACCATTCCTTTAGTTATTACATTTAACTCTTTAATATTCATAGGACAGTTTGCTCATCCCGGCAATAGCCGGGATCAGCAAACTATGCAGTTGCCGGATGGCTCAGGATTACACATCCTGAGCCATCCGGTTACTGCTGTGCGGTATTCAGCACACATTTTTGTAAAAAAATGTGTGTACCCGGCATTGCGTTCACCGCATCCGGATCTGGATGCGGTGAATGCAATTCTTGTTTTAAATGTGACCCCAGCCTTATTCATGTAGCGTGTATGATGTCGTGCTTGATGTAAAAGAGACGACATTACACCAAAGTCTGTCTCCACTGCCAATCAGCCAGCTGAGGGTGGCACCAGAGAGAACAGCTCGAGACTTGCACTGATTTGCCCCCCCTGCACTTGCACTTACAGCTGAATTTCCATAAAGATAAAACACACATTTCTCAACAGTGGTGCAGCACATCTCGCTAAAAGAGGTATCATTGGCATTGTGACCTCTGACCTATTCTACATTAACTTTCCTTGACATTAAAAAGTGCCAGCTGACTTTAATATTTTTAATAGGGCCAAATTATTAATCCATTATTGAAAGGAAAAACATTTAGGCTGTGAGTGGATCCAGAATACAGTACACAGTCCTAACGGCTCTTTACTTTTGTCAGCTCAAGTTAAGTGGTCAAGGAAAATATACCTTATTATGTGTGAGCACTTGAGTAATATATAATGCATTTATTAGAAAAACAAATTGTAGTATGTTGTAATAATCCCTTCGCATTTGTTTAGAATGAGAGATGCTGCCTTACAGCCACGGCGAGAATATCAGCCGAAACCTCGTATGAGCTTGGAACTTACATTACCCAGTGAAAACAATCAACATAATGGAGGGATTTCTCTTGCTACAACCCCGAAACCATCAGGTATGGCAAATGATATTGTTGCATCTATGATATTTTTTTTTTTTTTTTTTGCTGTAAGTGCTTTTGTAGAGAATTCTAATCTATAATTGCCGTAGCGCACTTCCGTCATATTCGGCACCACTTCCGTCGTCAAAGACGTGGCTGCCAAACATACGGAAGTGCGTTAGGGACACACACACACACACACACTCACACACACACACACACACTCACATACACACACACACACTCACATACACACATACACACTCCAGTATACTTACCCCGCCGCCATCCCGCTACACGGCTCCCGGCGTGGCTCCGCCCACCTCGCGGCGCTCCCGGCGTGGCTCCGCCCACCCGCGTCACTCCCTGCGTGGCTCCGCCCACCCGCGGCACTCCCGACGTGGCTCCGCCCACCTCGCGGCACTCCCGGTGTGGCTCCGCCCACTTTGCGTCACTCCCGCCGTGGCTCCGCCCACCTACCCTGCGCTGACCACAGAGCCCCCGTCCTGCGCTGACCCCAGAGCCCCGTCCTGCGCTGACCACAGAGCCCCCGTCCTGCGCTGACCACAGAGCCCCCGTCCTGCGCTGACCACAGAGCCCCCGTCCTGCGCTGACCACAGAGCCCCCGTCCTGCGCTGACCACAGAGCCCCCGTCCTGTGCTGACCACAGAGCCCCCGTCCTGCGCTGACCACAGAGCCCCATCCTGCGCTGACCACAGAGCCGCCGTCCTGCGCTGACCACAGAGCCGCCGTCCTGCACAGAGCCCCCGTCCTGCGCTGACCACAGAGCCCCCGTCCTGCGCTGACCATAGAGCCCCCGTCCTGCGCTGACCACAGAGCCCCGTCCTGCGCTGACCACAGAGCCCCTGTCCTGCGCTGACCACAGAGCCCCTGTCCTGCGCTGACCACAGAGCCCCCGTCCTGCGCTGACACACAGCCCCCGTCCTGCGCTGACCACACAGCCCCCGTCCTGCGCTGACCACACAGCCCCCGTCCTGCGCTGACCACAGAGCCGCCCTCCTCTGCTGACCACTCAGCCGCCCTCCTCTGCTGACCACTCAGCCGCCCTCCTCTGCTGACCACTCAGCTGCCCTCCTCTGCTGACCACTCAGCCGCCCTCCTCTGCTGACCACTCAGCCGCCCTCCTCTGCTGACCCCAGAGCCGCCCTCCTCTGCTGACCCCAGAGCCGCCCTCCTCTGCTGACCCCAGAGCCGCCCTCCTCTGCTGACCCCAGAGCCGCCCTCCTCTGCTGACCACTCAGCCGCCCTCCTCTGCTGACCACTCAGCCGCCCTCCTCTGCTGACCCCAGGGCCGCCCTCCTCTGCTGACCCCAGAGCCGCCCTCCTCTGCTGACCACTCAGCCGCCCTCCTCTGCTGACCATTTAGCCGCCCTCCTCTGCTGACCCCAGAGCCGCCCTCCTCTGCTGACCACTCAGCCGCCCTCCTCTGCTGACCACTCAGCCGCCCTCCTCTGCTGACCCCAGAGCCGCCCTCCTCTGCTGACCCCAGAGCCCTCCTCTGCTGACCACTCAGCCGCCCTCCTCTGCTGACCCCAGAGCCGCCCTCCTCTGCTGACCCCAGAGCCCCCCTCCTCTGCTGACCCCAGAGCCGCCCTCCTCTGCTGACCCCAGAGCTGCCCTCCTCTGCTGACCCCAGAGCCGCCCTCCTCTGCTGACCCCAGAGCCGCCCTCCTCTGCTGACCACTCAGCCGCCCTCCTCTGCTGACCACTCAGCCGCCCTCCTCTGCTGACCACTGAGCCGCCGTATACAGTGCCAACCGCTGAGCCGCCGTATACAGTGCCAACCGCTGAGCCACCATATACAGTGCCAACCACTGAGCCACCGTATACAGTGCTAACCACTGAGCCACCGTATACAGTGCTAACCACTGAGTCACCGTATACAGTGCTAACCACTGAGCCACCGTATACAGTGCTAACCACTGAGCCACTATACAGTGCTAACCACTGAGCCACCGTATACAGTGCTAACCACTGAGCCACCGTATACAGTGCTAACCACTGAGCCACCGTATACAGTGCTAACCACTGAGCCACCGTATACAGTGCTAACCACTGAGCCACCATACAGTGCTAACCACTGAGCCACCATACAGTGCTAACCACTGAGCCACCGTATACAGTGCTAACCACTGAGCCACCGTATACAGTGCTAACCACTGAGCCACCGTATACAGTGCTAACCACTGAGCCACCGTATACAGTGCTAACCACTGAGCCACCATACAGTGCTAACCACTGAGCCACCGTATACAGTGCTAACCACTGAGCCACCGTATACAGTGCTAACCACTGAGCCACCATACAGTGCTAACCACTGAGCCACCATATACAGTGCTAACCACTGAGCCACCATATACAGTGCTAACCACTGAACCACCATATACAGTGCTAACCACTGAGCCACCATACAGTGCTAACCACTGAGCCACCATATACAGTGCTAACCACTGAGCCACCGTATACAGTGCTAACCACTGAGCCACCGTATACAGTGCTAACCACTGAGCCACCGTATACAGTGCTAACCACTGAGCCACCATATTCAGTGCTAACCACTGAGCCACCATATACAGTGCTAACCACTGAACCACCATATACAGTGCTAACCACTGAGCCATCGTATACTCTGCTACCCACAGAGCCACCTGTTTACACACAATTAATTTCACCGCACTCCCCTAAATATTAGTAAATAAACTATATATGGATTCTAGACTACCCGATTCTTTAGAATCAGGCTCACAGCTAGTCCTAAATAATTTGTTTCTCATCTATGGCCCTCTATACATTACTATTTGTTTACTACTACTGCAGTTTTAGTATTTTTTTTCTCAGCCAAAACGCTTAACTCAAAACTATAACTAAAATCTTCACTTGCTTTCTTCCTTACTTCTTTTCTTGAGCCAGGAAAATACTTACTTTATAAACTGCTTCAAAAGTGTAAACCTTGATTTTAAAATTACCTAAAAAGTTCACAAGTAGTGAAGGAGGATCCCGAACTGTAAAGTACTGGATACCTAGTGTCCGTTCACAGACCCCAAACATGGACTTCTCAGGAAAGTCTGTGTTACTGTTCAGGTACGGCCGCCCTGATAAAGCTTGTTGAAATACTGCAGCGCAGCTAATCAGTAAGCTTTACCGGTGCAAAATGGGGATTACAGCAATTAAATTATACTTACTGGGTTTCCATGCTGCCATCACTGCTTAGTAATTCGCTCGTTTAACCTTATGCATATTTCTCTGCTTCGCCCGTCCACCCTCTGTGACAGCGTCTGTGATTGCTAGCAGTGAGACTGCGCCTCCACCCTCTGCTCTGGCATCTGTAATTGGTTGCCCTCACACTAGTGTAAAAATAAGTAATTAAAAAAAAGGCCATGGGGCCCCCATAGTTTTATTTTTTTTTTTCCAATAAATTTTTATTAGGATTTTAACAGAAACATTGTACAACATTCAACCACCGGCACGCAGGTGGGTAGAAGACAAAAAAGGAAAACACAAATTACGGTGTTTATGACGCACAGATAACACCACACAAGATAAACACAGATTTAATAAGAAAAGAGATATACATGTAAGAAGTAAGTAAGAAAGTAGGGGTAGGGAGAAGGTGGGGGGAAGATTGAAAGAATAAGGGAGTAAGAGAGGAAAGAAGTGGGAGAGAATATATTCGGCAGCGAATCAGAAGCTGTGAGCTGCAAGGGGGGGGGTCAAGGCGGATCTACATCTCTGTAAAGGAGTAAGAGGAGGCTCGCATCTCGGGAGGGAGTGGGGATGCTTGAGGGTAGGTTGCCCATACATCCCATCTACTAAGGACCGAGTTCTTAGTAGGTCTATCCAGAGCTAGAGAATACTCTTGGTGAAATATCCAGTTAATTTTCTGTACTACCTCCGAAAAGGAAGGGGGGAGATGATCTCTCCAGTGAGCTGCTAGGCAGAGGCGAGCTGCTATCAAGACATACGAAACAACACCCCGAATAGGGGGTGGTTAGTCATGTATACCCAGATTCAGGACTCCCAGTTGAGGAGAGAGATCACCCTCGAAACCCGTTATCGTCCGCATCAGAGCAGAAATTGCTTTCCAATAAGGACGGATTTTTGGGCAGGACCACCACATGTGTGAAAGTGTCCCAGTCTCTCCGCATTGACGCCAGCACAGGGAGGAAATATCCCGGGCGAACTGCGAGAGCCTGAGTGGTGGGATATACCACCGAAGGTGGATCTTCTTCAAGTTTTCCACGTGATTCACACATCTGGTGGACCTCGCCATCTCGGAGGAGGCTCGGTGCCACTCCTCCGCCTGAGAGGTAAAGGCAAGATCCCTCTCCCAAATTCTCATGTAGGGGAGCTTCGAAGGTGTCCCCTCAAGCACCAGGGCCCTGTATATCGAGGACAAGCCCTTAAGTCTGGGAGCTTCTGATAGAATAAAATTCAGGAAGGGCGGTCTATTTTGGAGGGGGGTAGGCTCTAGAGTTGCCCGAGCACCCCCAAGGAGGCGTTCTAACTGGTAATATTGAAGGAATGCAGAACGGAGAGCCGGGAGAGTACCACAAAGGGACTCAAAAGTAGGCACGCAGCCTCCCCGGAGGAGGTCTCCCAGGGACTCCATACCCGCATCCCTCCAAAGATGGACATTAATTGAGGGGAGAAGAATCTTTAAAGCACTAAAGGTTACCACCTCCGGGGGGAGTCTCGTCCAGGTGTGGGGAAGAGCGCCCCAACACGACAGCAAAGTCTGTATTGAGTCTCGTATGGCGCCCCTGCCACTGCGGCGTAAAACTTCCGCCGTCAGTTGATCCCGTAGGGGAGGGCCCCCCAAAAGGTCGGCCTCAATTTTATGCCAGCGCAGTTGGGGCGGAGGTCGCCACCAGGTCCTCACTTCCTCAAGGATTATCGCTCTGTGATACGCAGAAACATTAGGAAGACCCATCCCCCCGGCGTGGAGCGGGAGGTACATAATGTCTCGAGATATCCGCGGTTTCTTGTTGCCCCAAACAAAAGAGTTAATCACTGCTTGTAATTTAGATAAAAGATCTTTAGGAGTTCCAAGAGGGACGCAGCGGAAGGTGTATATAATTTTTGGAAGCAGTAACATTTTTAGAGCGTGTAGTCTCGCAATCCAAGACATGGACGCTTGACTATAAGAGGCCGCATCTTTAGAAATTTTAGAGCAGAGGATTTTATAGTTAAGGCGGATCATCAGAGCCGTGGTTGAGGCCAATAAGATGCCCAAATATGTGATTCCGTCCCGTGACCATTTGAATGGGAGGGTCTTAGACAGCTGTGTAACCTCTGAAATCGGAATATTAATGGGGAGATTTCTGATTTAGAAGCGTTTAATTTGTAATAGGAAACTTGGGTATAACTGTCCAGTATGTTTATTATCGCTGGGAGGGAGTGTCTGGCGTCTGTGCACTTAATAAGAACATCGTCAGCGTACAGGCCGATGGAGTGCTCCTCATTCCCAACCAGGATGCCCCGCACCTTTGGAGAGGAACGGATCCTCTCAGCTAGAGGTTCAATCGCCAGAGCAAATATGACCGGCGAGAGGGGGCATCCCTGGCGAGTGCCATTTGTGATTCGGAAGGCAGGCGAGAGGAAACCGGAGGCTAAAACCCTGGCATTGGGGTTTGAATAGAGGGAGAGGATAGCCGAGAGAAAGGGGCCCGAAAGACCAAATCTCCGGAGAACAGCCTCCAAATACCCCCAGTGTACCCTGTCAAACGCCTTTTCCGCATCAAGAGACAGGAATACACCGGGGGTCTTCCTCCGCTCCAGGATTCAGATCAGATCAATCGCCCTCCTAGTTCCATCTTTCACCTGCCTGCCGGCCACAAATCCCGCCTGATCTGGATTAATCAATCCCGGGACCACCTCCATCAGCCTGACCGCGAGGATCCGTGCATAGATCTTAAGGTCACAGTTTAAAAGAGAGATGGGCCAGTAACTTTCTGGGAGGTCAGGTGCTTTCCCGGGTTTAGGGATGGTTACTATCGTAGCTTGGAGCTGTGAGGGGGCGATCCGACCCGTCTCCCGCCACTGATGGAAGGTCCGTAGGAGGAAAGGAGCCAATGTGTCCGCAAAGGACCGCAGGTACTCATTCGGCAATCCATCCGGGCCCGGGGCCGAATGTGATTTAGCCGTATTTGATTGCCCCCAAGACCTCGGTCAGAGTGAAGCAGCTATTCAACTGCTCTATGTCGGCCAGAGAAACAGAGGGGAGCTCTAAATCCTCCAAGAAACGTTCGATCAGGGCAGGAGTAGGCTGGGGAGTGGAAGGGTTGTCAGCTAAGTTATATAGTTTAGAGTAAAACTGCTGAAATGTTGCAGCGATTTCCTCTGGGTTTCTGACCACTGCACCCGACTGGGTTTTCATTTTCTCAATTGCGGAGCGAACTTCCCTCTTTTTCAATCGCCTAGCAAGAAGGGCCCCCGCTTTATCTCCTGATTCATAAAAAGCCGTTTTGAGAGAGCGTAGATGCCTCTCGTGGTAGGAGAGAAGGAGAGCGCGGAGCCTAAGTCTAGTGGATGACAACTGTGAGGTGATTTGTGGGAGGGGAGCGTTTTTATTCGCGTCCTCCAGGCTCCGGAGTTGGGAGAGGAGAAGTTCCCGCTCTCCCTCTCTGGCCCTTTTTCGTCTCGCGGCTTTCTGGATGAAGACCCCCCGGGCAAAGGCCTTGTGGGCCGCCCAGAGGGTCTCCTCCGAGACCATTCCATTGTCGTTGAGATTAAAGAACTCAACTAGTTGGGTTTTCACCTCCTCCACGAGACCCGGCTCCGCCAAGAGAGATCTGTCAAGTGACCACGTTCTCGGGGGAGGGAGACGAGTCTCCAGAGCGATCTCGAGGGACACCGGGGCATGGTCCGACCAGGTGATCAGTCCCCACCTCTGCACAGGCACAGGCCGAGAGAGTCTTATCATCCACCAGAAAGTAATCAATTCTGGAGCATGACCTGTGCCTGTGCGAGAAGAAGGAGTAATCCCTCTCCGTGGTGTGGAGGTAACGCCACGGGTCGTGCATATGGGCCTCCCGAATGACTCGAGATGCCTCCTTGGTCCTCCCCGGTGTCCCTCCAGAGCAGTCCAGAGACCGGTCTGGAACAAGATTCAAGTCTCCACATACTATCTTAAAGCCCAGAGTAGGGGGAGCCACCTTGTCCAGGAGGGTCCGGAGGAACCGTACCTGGCCCTCAGTAGGGGCATAAGCCGACACCAATAGCATCGGCCGACCTCCCACTTTACATGTCAGGACAAGAAATCTACCTGCAGGATCCGACAGGATGTCAATTAGAGTAAAGTCTACAGAGTGTTTAATCAGAATGCAGACTCCCGCCTTTTTTGTAGCAGCACTGGCAAAGAATCTCGTCGGATAGAGATGGTGTTGTAATCTATGTGTGTCCTCCTGTAGGAGATGTGTCTCCTGAAGGCAAAGGATATCCGCCTTCAGTGTGCGAGCATCCCTCCAGAGAAGCGAGCGTTTAAAGGGGGAATTCAGCCCCCTAACATTATAAGAGACTATTTTCATAGTGGCATTTCAGAGACTATACACCTTTCAACCAATATTCTGATAGTGCACCGCCATAAGGGAGGGGAAGTAGGGGAGGGGAGGGGGGAAGATAAAAGAAAAAGAGCAGACAGAAAAAGTAGAAGAAGAGACAAAGGTCACAGCAGTAAGAAACATGACATAAATGTAAACAAACGTTTAAGCACAGGTCCACTAGGGACCTCTCCGTCAACCGGGGGGTGAGGTTCGCAGGCAGCAACAAGCCTGCGGTCCATCCCAGAAAAACAAGCATAAACTCACATGAGTCCAAAAAGGAGCCCATGTATGGGATAGGACAATATTCTCTCTAACGGAGAAAGAGAGAATCAATATAAAGTCTCCCTTAAAGGGCCCGGCAGAGACTGAGGAACAGGGTCTCATAAGAGAAGTTCCAGAGACATGGACAGTCACCTTATCTTTTTAAACGCTGGAGGAGAAGGCGAGGAACGCTCCTCAGATCGAGGTGTACAAGGACGATCCCGGTCTCTCAGAGGTGAGCCTTCAGCCGTCCCAACGAGCCTCCACTGACGCAGTGCTTTGCCCATATGCGACGGGGAGATGAAGAGGTGATTGGTCCCTTTATAACGGAACTTGATCCGGACTGGTGTCCCCCAGGAGTATGTGATGCCCCTGTCTCTCAGGACCTTGCAGTGGGGCGCAAACTCCCGCCGGCGGGCGAGAGTCCCAGGAGAAAGATCCGGGAAAGCTGCAATAGCTGCATAGTGTTCTGGGAGATGTGCCGTAGCTCTCATAGTGCGCATGATATCGTCTCTAATCGCCACAGAGGTGCAAAGAACCAAAACGTCTCTAGGCAGCGATTGGTTGATGTGTGCCGGTTTAGGGAGACGGAAGGCTTTAGTAATAGAGGATTGCGGGTTTGGGAGGGCAGGCAGCAGTGCCTTCAGGAACCCTGTAACCGTCTCGCCCAGATCCTCCTCCGCTCCAAGCTCAGGGAAGCCTCTAAATCGGATATTAGCCGCTCTAGACTTGTCATCTAAGTCACAGATCTTTAGTTGAAGTTGCTTCATATCACCTGCCATTGTTGTGTAGTCATCCGCCAGCTCGTTGTGAGCAGTGGCGTACTCCGCCATCTTTTCCTCAATATGGAGGGTCTGCTCCCCCAGAGCCGCCAGGTCCTCCCTCATCTCTCCCACTATATTGCGGATGTCATCTTGGATGGACTTTCTCAGAGATCCCATTACTGTAGTCAAAAAGGATTGAGTGACCAGAGCGTCTCCCTCTGCTCCAGGAGCTCCCGCCCCTGCACCTCTAGGAGTGCGAGGGGCCGTAGGTGAAGCGGCCTGTGAGGGGCGCGGGGACGAAGGCGCCATGTTGGTAGATACCTGAGCCCGCTCTGGCGGGAAAAAGTCCGTGACTTTAGGAGTGTCACCTCGCCGGCGAGATGAATTTCTGGGCATCGCCGTGACAGCAGGGAAGCACGGGAGGTAGGCTGCAGCGAAAATCGCGACGCTGGGGCTGGAATTGCCGCTTGTCCTCAGATCAGAGCCGGGAGCTCAGGGAAGTGCGACCGGCGCCATTAGCTTCCAAGCCACGCCCCCCCCCCCATAGTTTTATACCCAGCACATATATAGCAGACAGCTGGAGGCTGAAGCCCCCACCTGTGTGCGTTATCTTGGCTGGGTAGCATAATGCAGGTGACCAACATTTTCTTTAATTACTTAAATAAATTAATAAACGACATATGGTCCTTTCCAATTTTGATACCCAGACAAGATGTAGTACCCTGCTGGAGGCTGGTCTTCTCAGCTTGTGGAGCCCTCCTCAGGGTTAAAATAGCAGCTGGCAGCCACCCGGGACATAGTGGCAAAGCTGTCCAGCAATCCAGCAGCAGTTCAACTGAGTTTACCTACAGATGTGGACTCTGCTGAACTGCTGCTACATTTCCGGACGGCTGTGCCACCATGTCCTGCAATCCGGCAATCCACCAGTGGGTTCAACTGAGTTCATTGATGGCATCAGGGAGCCCCCAGTGTAACCTCCAGTGACTTGACTGGCGGACTGCTGTGGCGCCATGTCCTACAATCCGACAATCCAGCAATTAGATATTTTTGACAAATCACAGCTGTCATTAACCCCTTATATTACCCCAATTGCCACCATACTAGGGCATTCGGGATGAGCCATGTGAAATGCCAGGATTTACCGCATTTATAGGATGCACAAACTCTGGGGTTGCTGCAGCTTGCTATTTTTAGCCTTGGAAGAGAGTAATAGCCATTGGTCTCCCCAGGCTGAGAATATCACCCTCAGCTGTATGCTTTATCTTGGCTGGGTATAAAAATTGAGAGGGACCTGGGGGGTGTGGCCTGCAAGCCTATTGTGTCAGCTGCTTGATCTGGGAACTCCAGCAGGCATTAGCTCAGAAGCAGCTTCAGCGGCAAACCACGTCTCCAAAACAGTTCCGGAGTGGTGGGAACATAGCAGGGACTGAGCGGAGGTCTTATCATGCTGAGGGGATCCACCAGAAGAGCGGGAGAGCCGCCGAAGGTGACTGACTTCTTCTCCCGAGACCGGTCCTCTGCACCTCTGCACCCTCCCACAGCATAGCACCTGCTTCTTCCTCAGCCTCCTCATGCTCCTCCCAGAGCCCTGCAGCCTGGACTGGACAGGAGGATGACGATACCCCCATCACCAAGCGGCACATGCAGCTCCTTCTGGGATCACTCAGGAGATCCCTTCAGGATGATCTCAAATGTATGCTGGGGTAGCTGAGGAGGGACATTTCATCTCTTGGGGAGCACAATTCTTGTGTTGAAGGGAAAATGGCCGACTATGCCTCAGCCCACAATGCCTTAGCAGATGATTATGCCATCATGGAGAAGGAGATGTTTCAGATGAAATACAGGATGTGGGATTTGGAGGATAAAACAAGACGCTGCAACTTTCGCCTGAGGAGTGTCCCTGAGTCTGTGCTGTGGGTTAGGCGGAGATTTCCTCTTCTGTTTTACAGTATTTATTCAACATGTCCTGCTTGAGACCCCCTCGAGTGATCTACGCATAGAGAAGACATCTCAATACTATGTCCCTTTAAAAAATAGCTTTCCTCAACAGAATGGGTATATACCTCCCACCCTTGGGAAAGATTACACATAAAGATTTCCAGAGTAATAATCAATCTTTATTGTACATTATGATAAAAACAGTAACTTAAAATCAGAGCATTCCCTCTGGGGGGATTCACAAGAAACAACACCACAGACTATTCAGTATATAGCGTATAGTATGTACTACTAACACCAAAAGGTTTTTGTCCACAGTAAAAGGTCTCAATTTACTATAAAAATTAACCTAACTCTACTGTGCAAATTACATTACCATCTATCACATATATGCTGACCAAGATACTATGACAATAAACACTTCAGCTAAATACTTTCTCAGTCACTGAAGTGAAGCCTAATACACCTTGATCCTAGCAAAAATAGACTCCATGAGAGCTGTGAAACAATCAGAGTAACTATTTACACAGCCACGATAACTATCATTATGAGACACAGATGGCACGGTTGTGCTTCATACCTTCCAAGCTGAGATGTCAGTGTGTGCTTGTGCTCCCTCCTCCCCTACGACCGTTTCGCTTCCCTGCTTCTTCCGGGAGGCGTCCCCAGGGATTTCAACAGATATTGCAGGTTAGATTTCAGCTGCGTTCCCTTCTTCTTGTCAAACATGAGAAGTCCCTACATCACCTTAAGTCAGTTCATTATGCGTCTGGAGATAGAGCCGGGACACTTCTTGCGAGGCGCATTAAGAAGAGAGCGAGTAGAGGGGTGATTGAGATGTTAATTAACAAAGAAGGACTACCAGTTAAAAATCCCTTAGATATCACAGACATCTTTGCCCAATCCTACTCCCAGATCTACAACCTTAGAGATGACCCCCTGACCCACCATCCATCCATGGATGAAATCAACCAGCTCTTGTCGGGTCTTGATCTCCCCAGGGTATTCCCACTTCACTTAGAAAGTTTAAATGCTCCCTTCTCCCCTGCTGAAGTTGCTTCAGTGATTAAGTCCACTAAATGTCACTCTGCTTCGGGTCCTGATGGGTTCCCCAATGAGTACTTGGCTGTCCAGGATGACCCTGACAGCCGCGGACTGGATCAGCACACGGGACTGGAGGGCTAATATGCCCTCCGGTCCGGTGTGCAACCACACGCAGCTACAGCCGCTGACAGGTCAGGACCGCGGCGCCGCAGTCCTGACTTATCAGTAGCAGGAACTGTGTGCGGCTGCACACCGGACCGGAGGGCATATTAGCCCTCCAGTCCTGTGTGCTGATCCAGTCCGCAGCTGTCAGGGTCATCCCGGACAGCCCCAGACCGGGTCACGCCACAGTGTGAAGGCACCCTAACACTTGGTACCACTCTGATACTGACGACATATCCTAAAGAATTGGACAAACCCTTTTATATAATAATTAAATATTGCTTGTAATAATAGTTAGACCTGAATTTTTAGTTAATAGATTTTATCTGTGTTGATGAGAACTATTATTTTTAAGCAAGTTTAAAAAATGATTGTTTTTCGGATGATTTGTAGCTTCTTCATACTGAACGTTATCGTTCACAATTATCGGCCAGTGTAAATGCACCATTAGGCTTTGAGGCCCCTTATAACAATTGAGTTATTAGGAAATGTTTTATCTCCCTTGTGCCAAGAAACAGGACATCTATTACATATTTAGGAAATGTTTCCAGTCTCCTTTATACAAGATCCAATCCTTTTTTAATCTAAAGATTGATAAGAAAATGGATCCCTCAAACATGTGAAAAGGGTCTCTTTAGACATAGTTCAGGTCTTGTTCTACCCATGTAAAGGCAAAACTTATACAGTGAAAAAAAAAATGAATGCCACTTCCAATTCAAATTATATTTTTTGTATTGCTTTTTCGATCATAAGATGTAATTTGTAATTCTGCTCTCCAAATAACCAGACAATAACCCCAAAGTTGCATATATTGAACATATACTTTGCTGCATGCTTTCTGCCCTCAGTGAGGACTTCAATTATATTTGATATGTAAGCTGGGCAAGTAAGATTTGTGACTGTATAAACCCCCTTTGTTTTGGTTGCTTTCTCCACCTTCATTCTGTGTGTAAAGTGCTGTGCCTAGCATTATGATTTTGTAAGAAATGTCACAGTCTTTGGTTGAGTTATTCAGAGGTCTATTTATCTAAAGTGTACAGATTGTTCTTTTTTGGAAAAATTTTTGTGCTGCTTCGGATGTGCCACTTACAATACAGGATTGAATAACATGAAGGCAAAGCTTACTGCTTCATGTGTAAAATAAAGTATATCATAGAAAGCATTAATATTGATCAATAAACTGTGCTAAAACGTAACTCTGTATGTGTTATTTATGTTAGTTACATCTATCAGCCAGAGGCATGGTGTGTATGCGTGTACGCCAATGTATTAGATATACCCGTGAAAGGCTGCAAGGTAAAGATGCTGAGCAGTGGTCATTTCATGCTACCCTACCTTGTATTTTTGTTTATATTGCCCATGGACACATTGATCTTTATTGTCAGTCTTTAGTTTCAGTCAATCATGTCTAATATACATAGATTTGTATAAGGTCTCATGACAAATCCATGTGAAAAGATTGGCCCATGACAGATTTGCTTTAAAAACGTTTAATATTCATATAACCACAAAATTAGCCTCATGGTTAAACTGTTTTCACGTGCAGTATTTGGTCAGTATTTTACCTGAGCGAAAATTCACTAGAAAAGGACATTATGGTAGGAAGAATAAAGGTTAAAGGGCAAAGAGGAAGACCAGCAACCCACTGGCTTGAAAATGTCAAGATGACGGTAGAGAAGATCCTGTTGGAGCTATCTAGGTTCACGCAAGATTGACCTTCCTACAGAGCGTTTATCCATCAACTTGCCATGTCTCGAGATTGAGCTGAAGGCCGATAAATAAAAAATAAAATAATTTGTAGCCAAAACCAGGAGTGGAACAATCAGAAGAAGAGAATAATAGAAACACATCACCTCGGCACCCCCCCCCTGCACTTTGTATGTTCCCGCAATAAAGACCTCGTTACCTGCAGACCTGGTGAGTGCCGTTTTTCTTACATTTTTGATAATAGAAACACATCTTCCACCACTTCTCATGCACCACTTCTGTATTTTTTATCCACTCCTGGTTTTGGCTTACAAAAAGTGAAGTAAAATACTGAATGTGGGAAAATGACCTTAGAGACACACTGTATTGAGAATAGAAGTCCGGACACCAAACTGTCAGCTCATCTATACCAAGGAAATGCCCGGAAAGTGTCTCATAACAGAGTTTTCTTTTCTTTTTTTAATTGTCTTCTTTCTTACCTTACTCATCTTCAGAAATATTTTCGAAGGTAAAAAGCCACTTTAAAAAAATGTATGTTCTGTGTGTGTGCACAGGTGTGACAACATTGTTCTTTGAATTTTGGAAAGTGTCTGCTCCGTATTATGTAGCACAGTGTCTTTCCAGTGTCTGTTTGTACTGCTCAGGTCTTGGATGACAAGGCACTATTGAATAGCTTTGTGTTAGATGACAATGTAAAGTTGTGTGCAAAAGGAAAGAATAATTAGTCTAGTCTTTACACTCGTACTTTCACACATTGAAAAATTTTTAGCATCAACGTTGAAAAGTGTCTATTCAGTGACAACACCCACACATCATTTATCTGTCTCCGGCTTTCTGTGTTGCCTTGCAAAAAACACCTGTTAAAAGCTTATTTAATATCCTCCTCGGTGCCTGCTAAGGTTTGTAATCAAGACGTATGGCTAATAAACTTTTATTCTAAAAATGTTTGTATTTAAAACATGTTTTATATTTTTCTTCACATACATGATCACTTCTGATACAGAGAAATTAGAGAAACAAAAAATTGCTAAACAAACCCAGGCTTCCAGACAGTTTTATTGCTTTACAGGCCCTAATAATTTAACATGTTAAAATTTATATAACCCACCGCACCAAAAGTTCAAGTTAACTGTATTTTAAAGCACCTATGACAATAAAAGGTATCGATGCACAATCTGAATATTAGAAGGTTTCCCCCCAATAATTATACTTTAGGTATTAAGCCCAGCTGTTGCTATTCTTTTTAAAAAGTTGCCTGGAAAAAAAGTAACGGAACCAATAGAAGAATGAGTTATAATCCTGCGTTGCTGAAGTCAGAGAAATTACATCGATGGAATATGAAATGATTTTTGTATTCTATTAATGTCATTTCTCTGATTGTAACCCATCTCCTTATATTAGTTTAGTTACATTACATGTGGGTCTGCTGTAGCCGTTGTACGCCAGTAAGTGGTTATGCCTTTCACAACCACACAAGGTGAGCAATTTCAAGTTCTAAATAGATTAGGTTTTTTTTTTTTTTTCCAACTTTGATTTTTATTAATTTTTTAAGTCATGTCAACAATCAGAACAATACCAAATGTGATTTCATAATAATAAGTCCACATTACATTTTCCAATATCAAAATTCAAGAACATCAACATATATTCTCCATATATTACAATTGTTGTGAGTCCATGGAGAGATCCCATATCTGCCAAGTCTGGGTAAATTTGTCCATTGTGTTATGAAGCGTGGCAGTTAGTTGTTCCATTGATCGGAGGTCCTTTATCCGTATAAACCAGTCGGACAACGAAGGTGGAGCCCTCTTCCTCCAATTGAGGGATATCAGGCATTTTGCTGCCGTAAGAAGAAGCATTAGGAGTTTGCTCTTGGGTTTATTCAAGCTTAAAGGGAACAGATTTAAGAGGTATAGAGCCGGGTCTACGGGTAGAATATGACCCATAACCCGTGTCAACACTGTTGCTATTGACCCCAAAAGCCTCGGATTATCGGGCAGGACCAAAATAGATGGTATAATGAGGCATTTCTCTGGTCACATCGCCAACAATTATCAGGTATTGCCGGGTTGAACTTATGAAGCATCTCGGGGGTGTTATACCATGTCATCAAAATTTTCATCTGATTCTCTTTGTATAGAGTATTAATTGACGTTCTGAAGGTTCTCTCCCATATCACCTTCCACATCGAATCAGAGATTTCCCGTCCTAGCCATGTTTCCCATCGTGCCATATAGGCATGTTTGAGGGGACCTTGGATACTTCGAGAGTTCAAAATAGCATATATATCTGATATTAGACCCTTTGTAGAGGGTCCCCGAGAGCAAAGGGTTTCAAATTGGGTTGGTTTAGTATATTTATTAACTCCCATGATCGACGCGTGGTAGTGAATTATTTGTCGGTACGAAAAGCCAAGGGTTACCGGTAATTTATAAAGCGAGCATAGTTCAGTAAAAGAGCGTATTTTGTGGGTAAGTGGGTTTAGTATATCACGGAAACAAAAGAGGCCTGCTTCTGCCCATTTTCGCATAGTAGCAGAGTCCATGGCTCCCGAAATGTGTGGGCTATACAAGAAAGGGGTCAGAGAAGAGGTGTGTGTCGCCATCTGAAATTTAATCCTGCATCTATCCCAAATGCCTCTGGTGAAAGACATTGGTCCCAACAACATTTTGGAGGGAATCTCCGAGGGTTTGCCCCATATCAATGAAGCAGGGTGGTATGGAGCTAGCCATAATTGTTCTACCTCTGACCATCTGGTACAAGCTGACAATGTCGTCCAGTGAGACAAATGGCGTAGGTGCGTAGCGTAGTAGTATAGTAAAATATCTGGGCATGCAACACCTCCCTGTCGTCTTGGCGCACAAAGGACCGAGGCTGGTATTCGATGTCTCCCCGAATGCCAGATAAACTTCATTAAAAATGACTGGATTCTTTTTAGAATTACTACGGGTACTTTTACTGATAATGTTTCAAATAGGTATAAAAACCGGGGTATAATGGACATTTTCACAGCCGCTATTCTCCCCAAGAGCGAAATTTGTAGGGATGACCATTTTTTAAGCTGAGCTTCTACTTTCTGAATGAGGGGTGGGAAATTAGCTTGGAATATTGTTTTGTAGCTAGAGGTCATATTGATCCCCAGGTATCGGATGGATGTTGTGCGCCATGTATATTTATATAAACTTTTAAGGAGATGAAGTTTAGGTTCCGGGATATTTATGGGCAGTGCTTCAGTTTTTGTAGAGTTGATTTTATAGCCTGATAGTTTAGCATAAGATGCGATAGTGGCCTGTAGGTTAGGGAGGGAGGTTATAGGGTTTGTCAAGGAGAGTATAACATCATCTGCGAACAGGGCGATTTTGAATTGTTTACCTTTAAGCTGGATTCCCAATATATCCGGGTTCAGTCTAATTTGCGCAGCTAATGGTTCAATACTGAGGACATACAACAGAGGAGAAAGGGGGCACCCCTGTCGCGTTCCATTTTTTATGAGCAGGTCTCTGGAATGTGCGTGAGGAAGGCGCACCAGAGCAGTGGGTGATGAATATAGACCTTTCAGAGCCGTAACAAAAGGTCCCGACAGGCCAAAGTGGTGAAGAGAGTGGAACATGAATGTCCAATCTAGCCTGTCGAAGGCCTTCTCAGCATCTAAACTTAGCAAAAGGGCCTCCCCCGCTCCTCTGTTGGTCACCTCGACCAAGTCTAGGATACGTCTAGTATTATCCCCCGCCTGTCGGAAACGTATAAATCCTACCTGATCCTTGTGTATTAAATGTGGAAGCAAGGACCCCAGCCTCTCTGCCAAAAGCTTGGTGAAGATTTTAAAATCAGAGTTTAACAGACTGATGGGGCGAGAGCTTGCACATTCCATCGGATCTTTGCCCTCCTTTGGGATTACAGTAATATATGAACGAAGAAGTGAGTCGGGTATCATCCCCCCCTCCATGAAATGATTAAACAGATTTACCATATGTGGGGATAGCATATCTATGTAGGTTTTATAGTAGAGATAGGGCAACCCGTCTGGACCCGGTGCTTTACGATTCGGTAGATTTTTCACTATTGCCGCAATTTCGTCCGACGTAATTTTCTGGTTTAGTTCGTCTAAAGCAGACTGGGATAGTTTAGGTAGGTGGCATGATGAGAGGTAATCGTCCAGAGATCGGTTTTGTTCACCTGGGGTTGATGTGATGGGGGGGGAAGAGAGTAGAGGGAAGAATAATAATCATGGAAAATTTGAGCTACTTTAACCGGGTCATAATGGATCACACCTGTCGGATCCTTAATACCGTATGGGGAATTATTAGTGGCCTGATCCCTCAATCTCTTAGCCAACATCGTGTGTGCCTTATTGCTGTATTCATAGAATTTCTGCCTAGAATATCTAAGAAGGGTCTCCACCTTACTATGGGAGATGGCTTTCAGTTGGCTTCTCAGGTCCACTATTTCTTTAAGAAGCGATCTGGTTGGGTGTGTCAGTAGTCGTGCCTCTGCTTTTCTTAATTCCCCTTCTATTTTCAGGTATCGGGATTTTGCATCCTTTTTAATCCTAGATGATAGTGCAATGCACTCACCCCTGAAAACCGCCTTATGGGCTTCCCATAGGACAGACAATGACGGAGAAGTGGGGGTGTTTTCTGTAAAGTAGTTTACAAGGGATTCCCGCAGTTTGTCTCGTGTAATTTTATTAGTGAGAAGGGACTCATTCAGTCTCCAATGATTCAACTTAGGTGGAACTGGCATCAATTTGAGATCTATTATCAAAGGGGCATGGTCCGCCCATGTTATAGTGCCAATGGAAGCTGATAACAATGAGCGAACTGAAATCACGTCCCCAAAGAAATAGTCTATACGGCTGTGAGAGCCATGCGGGTGTGAGTAGAACGTGTATCTCCTATCCGTCGGGTTGTCAATGCGCCATAGGTCATATAGTGTGTATCTACGAATAAGTTTCCGAAAGTCAGTGGAGACCCGTTCTGTCAATTTTGCATTACTGGAAGGTTTATGGACCAACCTGTCTCCAGTCTTGGAAAATGCCATATTAAAATCCCCCCCAATTATTTGGGCCATTCCCCGATCAGGGTGTAAACGGGCTAATACTGAGGTTACAAACTTTACCTGGTTTGTGTTAGGGGTATATAGGTTGCACAACATAATTGGTGTTCCTCCTATGCTCCCATATACAATGACAAATCTGCCTTGAGGATCTATATCAGTTTTTGTTACCTGGAGTGTGCAATGACGGGAGATCAAGATCGCCACTCCAGCCGTTTTGTTCTTAGCCGTGGCTGAGAAAGTAGTAGGAAACCAATGGTGTGCAAATCTAAGGGAACCCGAAGTCGTAAGATGTGTCTCCTGTAAAAATACGATATCCGCTTTGGACTCCCGCATTTCCCGTAGCGTCAGCCTTCTTTTTAGGTCTGAGTTTAGACCTTTTACATTAAGAGAGAGTAACTTAACCATTGTAAAATATGGGTTTTCTCAAAGCTTTTAAAAGGAGATATATATAATGTCTTGGTGGGATTGTAGACTCCGTGAGCGTTGTCGTGTGGGCTTGGCTGGTATGGAAACATTAGGCATGTACTGTATATCAAAACAATAATAGTATAACCAAACTTTGAAAGAGTGAGAAAGACAAAAAGAAAAAACAACAACCTCTTCATATTGTAGGACAATAACATGTAGTCCCAAAATGAGAGTCGGACACAGTATGGCATCAGTCGCCAAAGTCAGCTACCTAGAGCTACTGTACCACTTAATAAGTCATAGGACCTATAATACAACTCTCATCTGTGGGGGTACACGTGAGAACCTCAAGAACAGTTACCATAGAAAGTCCCCCCCCCCCCAAGAGCTGTCTATTCTCGCCCAGAGGCCCAGATGGGTATATATAGATTCCCACAACTAAAACAGATATGAAGGAAAATATAAGCATAATAGCCAGGCATTAGATAATACAGTCACCAATCACGCCGGGTCTCGTCTCCTGGGGAGCCTCCTTGTCGTTTGACGAGGTGTGGATTGTTGCCATGTTTGTTGTAGTGGGGGCAGTCCCTGCGATACGGACCAGTCGGGTAGGTCTGGCCTTTCGATGGTCAGTGTACGGCAGAAAGACACCAGGTCATCTGGGCTTCTCAGAGTGGCCACCCTTTCTCCCCTCTTAGCTGAGAGGCTAAAAGGGAAGCCCCACCGATAGGGAATATGATTGTCTTGTAGGATGCTTAACAGTGGTCTCAGTGCTCTGCGTTGCTGTAAAGTAATCCACGAAAGATCCTGATATAGTTGTATTTTCACATTATTGTGGGTGATCTGCTTGAGCTGTCTTGCCTTTGCCATGATGTCTTCTTTCAGGGAAAAGTCAGTAATCCGGCAGATGATATCTCTAGGATTGCCCGTCATGGTCTTTGGTTTCAGGGCTCTATGAGCTCTATCCATTTTAATTGGATGGCCAGCTGGGCGGCGTAGCACTGTGTTGAAAACTTTTTGTAGGGTACCCGCTACGTCTTCCACCTCTCTCGTCTCTGGGATCCCTCTGACCCTGATGTTATTTCGGCGTCCCCTATTGTCCAGATCCTCTATGTGTCGCTGGAGATCTCTTATAATTGAGGCTTGAGCAGCCGTCTGGGATTGGAGGTGCCGAATGACCGCCCTGGCCTGATTATGGTCTTCCTCAAGTTGGTGAACCCTTTAGGTCAGAGCCACCACCTCCCGCCTTGTTGCTGCTAGTTCTGAACGACAGGTCTCTTTGATCTCGGCTACCATCTGTTTGAAGTCGTGCTTGGTTGGCAGCAGTTGCACGTATCGCCACCAGTCAGAAGGGGGCGGAGGAGGGTATGGGTATTCCCGGGTGAGGTGTGGTGGGCCAGGTTCCTGATTCATATGATCTCCTCCTGAGTCAGTTGACAGGGACCCAGAACCTCCAATCAATTCTCTGTGCTCCAAGGGGGCACCAAGGGCCTGGCGTGGTGATCGAGACGATCTCTGCGGGCGACTGGGTTCCTCCAAGGCCTGAGTCGCCCAGTTGTCACCTGCCCAGGTAGAGCTCCATCTGTCCCCATCTGAGAGATCAGCAAAGTCTCTCCGGTAGCTCTCAGCATCTGAGGGTCCCTCATATTGGGCAGAATCGTCTAGGTTCCTCGTGCCCCTTTCTGACAGGGTATCCGGTTTCTCACTAGGCTCCACTGTCATCTCAGGTGGGAGGAGGGGTGTGCTGGGGTACATATCCTCTTCTCCCTCTCTATCATCTGCATTGGAGCTTCCTTCACTTATAGGGTCATAGTGTAGCTTTATTGGGATCAGTACCGGAGTACAGTCTTGCTGGTTATCAGGGAAAGGGTCCTTATGACTAGATCCTGGCCAGGGCAGAGTGTCAGGTAGAAGGATCTGCGAGTCATTAGTTGTCTGGGGCCCTGCCCCCTCTACTGGAGAGATGTACATCAGGCTGTGCTCCTCTTCACTCCCCCTCCCCTCCAGATCACCCAGCGCGGGAAAGCCCTGGGATGAAGAAGGGGCTGTACTACCTGGTGCCATTTTGTGTTCACTGCAGGCTCCAGAGACCTGCTTCCTCTCTTCCAGCCCTGTGTCTCTCGTAGCAGCTGTGGGCCTGTGTAGACTGTCTTGTGACAGCATCTCTGACTCACCACTGATATGAAGTGCTGGTGTCGGGTGCTGTGCAGTCTGCAAGCCGGTGGCTCCCTGACTCCTCGGCTGTCCTGCAGCATGAGCGGGGGTTACTCCACTCCTGGCCAGGTATTTATCCAGGGCACCTGGTGCCTGTACTCCTGGCTCTTTGGGTGTCTTGTGGGTCCTCTTCTTACCCATCTCTGGGCCTCTGGAGCTGTTTTATTGCTGATTTATGCTCTCAGGAGCAGGAGCTCAAGTTTCATGCGACTGCTCCCATTCAGGTCCGGACACGCCCCCCAATAGATTAGGTTTTATACCGGATAAGGGTACTTTCACATCAGCGTTTTTAAAATCTGACAGACCAGAAAAACCAGACAAAATCAGATCAGGGCAAAAACCACAAAACCGGATGCCCAAATAGGACCAATCCGGCACCATAGGGACACAAGGGGGCAAAACTGGATCAGGTTCTGTCCGGTTCAAACTGGACAGCACATGACAGCTGAAAACCATGGTGTGAAGCCGGCCTTAGACTCTATATCTGCTTTTTCACCCTTTCAGCTTTTTATCTAAAAAAAAAGTGTGATTGTACACAGATAGTTGAAATGAAGTGGTGGTTTAGAGGAGCTTGTGTTAAATCCCCTTTTGTTAGTTTAGATGCTTTTAAAATCTTTTTTTCCTAGCCATCTTCCAAGAATAAGGTGTTTGTTTTTTTTTTTCTTCTTTTGATATCATCACAGCTGTATGAGGGCTTTTTTTCACAAGAGTTGTAGTCTTGAATGACACCATTTGTTTAACCAAACAATATCGTGGAATGAACTGGATAACCAAAATAAAATTTGAAATTGTGTCATCATTTTTTTTGTTTTATTTTTATTATGTTTAATTTAAAATGAAAATAACTTGGCAACATGAATCATCATAGAATGTTAGAGATGGACATCCAGGGTCATCATGTCCAAAGCAAGATTTACTAAACCATCACTTGCAGATAGATGTCTGTCCAGCCCTTTTTTTTGAAGACTTCCATTGAAGGAGAGCTCAAACCCCTTGTGACAACCTGTTCCAACTTGATCACCCTCACTGTCAAAAAGTTTTTTTATACTATGTAGCCTTTATCTTCTCCCTTTTAGGTTCATTCCATTACTTCCTGTCTTTCCATGTGCAAATGTGAATAAAAATTATCCCTCGACGCTGTGGCATCCCTTAAGATATTTGTAAAGAGCTATTAAAGGGAACCTTTCATTTCCTTTTGTTATTAAACTAACCCCAATGTTATTTAGATCATGTAGTGTTCATTAGTAACATCTACTTATATAATCGGCAGTTTGAGATTCGGGCACTGTAGCCGAATCCCAAAATGCTTTGCGGCACTGCGAGCGATGACGGGTAGCGTCATCGCGAGCAGTCTCCGCTGCCCACCCGCCGCAGCAACTCTCCTATCACCCATACACCCCCCACCTCTCCTGCTGCCCCCCACCTCTCCTGCTGCCCCCACACGTCTCCTGTCATACACCCCCGGGCCCCGCACCTCTCATGCTGCCCTGTCTCTCTGCTACGATCACCAAGTCTAAAGGACCTTTGGTGATGTCAGAGTCATGTGATCATTCACATGACTCACACATCACTGCAGGCCCTCTATTCATCGATCACTGCTCCCAAGAAGGGTAAGAAGCCACAGAGGGGGCAGGGGCAGCAAACACAGTGCACGGCCAAATAGAGACCAGGGAAAACACCGGGGGGGGGGGGGGAGGGCATTCTGCCCCTCTACATTCTACCCCTGCTCTGCACCCACTCCTTTCTGCCACTAATCTGCTGGAGTATACAGAGGCTGTGCTGCTGGGGTATACAGAGGCTGTGCTGCTGGGGTATACAGAGGCTGTGCTGCTGGGGTATACAGAGGCTGTGTGCTGGGGTATACAGAGGCTGTGTGCTGGGGTATACACAGGCTGTGTGCTGAGGTATACAGAGGCTGTGCTGCTGGGGTATACAGAGGCTGTGTGCTGGGGTATATAGAGGCTGTGTCCTGGGGTATACAGAGGCTGTGCTGCTGGGGTATACAGAGGCTGTGTGCTAGGGTATATAGAGCCTGTGTCCTGGGGTATAAAGAGGCTGTGTGCTGGGGTATATAGACGCTGTGCTGCTGGGGTATATAGAGGCTGTGTGCTGGGGTATTTAAAGGCTGTGTGCTGGGTATACAAAGGCTGTGTGCTGGGGTATATAGAGGCTGTGTGCTGGGGTATATAGAGCCTGTGTGCTGGGGTATATAGAGTCTGTGTGCTGGGGTATATAGAGGCTGTGTGCTGGGGTACATAGAGGCTGTGCTGCTGGGGTATACAAAGGCTGTGTGCTGGGGTATATACAGGCTGTGTGCTGGGGTATATAGAGGCGTGTGTTGGGGTACACAGAGGCTGTGTGCTGGGGTACACAGAGGCTGTGTGCTGGGGTACACAGAGGCTGTGTGCTGGGGTATACACAGGCTGTGTGCTGGGGTATACACAGGCTGTGTGCTGGGGTATACACAGGCTGTGTGCTGGGGTATACACAGGCTGTGTGCTGGGGTATACAGAGGCTGTGTGCTGGGGTATACAGAGGCTGTGTGCTGGGGTATACACAGGCGCTGTGCTGGGGTATACACAGGCGCTGTGCTGGGGTGTATACAGGTGCTGTGCACAGGCTCTGCTACCCACAGAGCCGCCTGTATACTCTGCTACCCACAGAGCCGCCTGTATAATCTGCTACCCACAAAGCCGCCTCTATATTCTGCTACCCACAGAGCCACCTCTATACTCTGCTACCCACTGAGCCGCCTGTATACTCTGCTACCCACAGAGCCACCTCTGTACTCTGCTACCCACAGAGCCGCCTCTATACTCTGCTACCCACAGAGCCGCCTCTATACTCTGCTACCCACAGAGCCGCCTCTATACTCTGCTACCCACAGAGCCGCCTCTATACTCTGCTACCCACAGAGCCGCCTCTATACTTTGCTACCCACAGAGCCGCCTCTATACTCTGCTACCCACAGAGCCGCCTCTATACTCTGCTACCCACAGAGCCGCCTGTATAATCTGCTACCCACAAAGCCACCTCTATACTCTGCTACCCACAGAGCCACCTCTATACTCTGTTACCCACTGAGCCGCCTGTATACTCTGCTACCCACAGAGCCGCCTCTATACTCTGCTACCCACAGAGCCGCCTCTATACTCTGCTACCCACAGAGCCGCCTCTATTCTCTGCTACCCACAGAGCCGCCTCTATACTCTGCTACCCACAGAGCCGCCTCTATACTCTGCTACCCACAGAGCCGCCTCTATACTCTGCTACCCACAGAGCCGCCTCTATACTCTGCTACCCACAGAGCCGCCTCCATACTCTGCTACCCACAGAGCCGCCTCTATACTCTGCTACCCACAGAGCCGCCTCTATACTCTGCTACCCACAGAGCCACCTGTATACTCTGCTACCCACAGAGCCACCTGTATACTCTGCTACCCACAGAGCCACCTGTATACTCTGCTACCCACAGAGCTGCCTGTATACTCTGCTACCCACCGAGCCGCCTGTATACTCTGCTACCCACAGAGCCGCCTCTATACTCTGCTACCCACAGACTCGCCTGTATACTCTGCTACCCACAGACCCGCCTGTATACTCTGCTACCCACAGAGCCGCCTGTATACTCTGCTACCCACAGAGCTGCCTCTATACTCTGCTACCCACAGAGCCCCCTGTATACTCTGCTACCCACACAGCTGCCTCTATACTCTGCTACCCACAGAGCCGCCTCTATACTCTGCTACCCACAGAGCCGCCTGTATACTCTGCTACCCACAGAGCCGCCTGTATACTCTGCTGCCCACAGAGTCGCCTCTATACTCTGCTGCCCACAGAGCCGCCTCTATACTCTGCTGCCCACAGAGCCCCCTGTATACTCTGCTACCCACAGAGCCGCCTGTATACTCTGCTACCCACAGAGCCGCCTGTATACTCTGCTAACCACAGAGCCGCCTGTATACTCTGCTACCCACAGAGCCGCCTGTATACTCTGCTACCCACAGAGCCGTCTGTATAATCTGCTACCCACAGACCCGCCTGTATACTCTGCTACCCACAGAGCCCCCTGTATACTCTGCTACCCACTGACCCGCCTGTATACACACAATTCATTTCACCGCGCTCCCGATGCAATTGCATCGGGCCTTTTTACTAGTTGTATATAAAAAAAAGTATTCATCCCAAAAAAGTATTTTAACAACTTACATACATTTTCAATTAGCTAGCTGGGCCACAACAGTAATGCAATTATCCGGCAGGTTAATAGTTAACAGTTCAGCCGTTTCAAAAGTTGCTGACAGGACCTGTGTGATGTTACGACCATGTGACTATAATAGGAAGAGCAAAGTCTACATAGACCTTAACGATTTTGTTTGCTTACCTTGACCCATTATGGTCACATTGTCATGACATCACACAGGTCCTTTATACAGAGCAGTTGTAAGACAGGGATGCTTAGGAAACTACTATGAAGCTGCAGGTACAGGTAGTGATAGCTTGGGGGCATAAACTAGCTGAAAGGTTTCCTTTAGGGCTCCTCTTAGCCTTCTTTTTCCAAGCTAAACATTCTCTGATCCTTTAACCATTTCTCGCAGGACATAGTTTGCTGTCCGCTCATCATCTTAGTAGGGATTCTCTGAACCTGTTCATTTTTTAATGTCTATTTTAAAATGCGGCATCCAGAACTGGACACAGTATTCTAGATGAGGTCTGACAAAAGAGGATAAAGGGGAACATTTACTTTCTGTAATCTAGACTCTATGCTTTTCCTCATATATCCCACAACTGTGTTTGCCTTTTTTGCTGCTGCATGACACTGTTGACTTATGTGAAGTCTGTTTCTATTAGCATACCCAAGTCTTTTTCACATATGCTGTTGTTTAAAATTCTGTAGATGTTATTTTTGTTTTTCTTGTCCAGATGTAAAATTTTGCATTTTTCCCTGTTAAATACCATTCTATTAGTTGTTGCCCTCTGTTATAGCTTATCTAGATCCTTTTAAATTTTTTCTCATGTCTTCTCTAGTGTTAGCTCTTCGATCTTTGCATCATGTGTAAATTTGATTAGTTTACCTACAATTCCCTTATCTAGATGTTTTATAAAAAATGTTGACCACTGCGGCCATGAACAGAGCCTTGTGGTGCCCCATACTCTTCCAATTAGATGTACAACCATTGATTACCACTTTTTGAGTATGATCACTGAGCCAGTTATGAATCAACCTAACCGCAGTCATGGCAATCCCATACCTGGTCATATTTTAAATAAGGATAGTATGAGATACTTCTCAAACGTTTTGCTAAAGTCGACATATATTGTTTCAACAGCATTTCTCTGATCTACACAGTCAGTTTGCAATGAACCCATGCTGGCTCTGGTTAATTACTGTATTCTTATCCAAGTACTTACATAAATGATGTTTAATAATTTTATCAAAGACCTTTCCTGGTATAGAAGTAAGGCTCACTGGTCTGTAATTTTCTGTCTCCATCTTCTTTCCTTTTTTGAAGATAGGAACAACACTTTTTCTTCTCCAGTCTTCTGGTACTGCCCCTGTTCTCTGTGAATTTTCAAAAATTCTGACTAGTCCTTCTGTGATTTCCTCTGCTAACTCTTTCAGTTCCTTAGGATGTAATTCATTGGGACCAGGAGATTTAAATTTATTTAAATTAGCAAAGTGTTCCCTCATTCACAGTAAAGATCACTTGATGTCACATATGTTTTTTTACAGAAAAGAGATGCAAAATAGGAATTTAAAAGATCGGCCTTCTCAACAGCATTGATTCCACAGTGCTTTACATACAGCAATTTTATCCCTGTTGGGTTCAAAATCTAAACATCCCATCAGTATGTCTTTGGAATGTGGGAGAAAACCAGAGAATCTGGAAGAAAACCAGGCAAACACAGGGAGAACATACAAACTCCTTGCAGATGTTGTCCTTGGTGGGATTTGGACCCAGGACTTCAGCGCTGCAAGGCTGCAGTGCTAACCATTGAGCCACCGTGACTCCAATCAATGCTTACAATTTTTACTTCTGTTAGGGATTGTTATTGATTGTGCAGTGAGAATTTAATTTCACGAAATCTCTCATCCTTCTTGGACATTTCTGTCCTGTAGAACATCCATGCATTGGATCTTTCTTACCATCTTTATGAGTCTAAAAAAAATCTGCTATTTAGAAGTCCAACCTTAAAATCTGAGTCTTCGCAGTTCATTCTCCTCTTGTAATCCAAAATTTGAGGATAGCACGATCACTGCCTGTTAAATTGTCAGCCACCATTACTTACTCAATTATTTAATCCCTGTAAGGGGTACTTCACACACAGCGGTATCGCTATCAATATCTCTGAAATCAGCGACCTCGCCAGCGATATCGCTGTGTGTGGAAAGCAGCAGCAACGGGACCCTGCTGCGAGGTCGCTGATAGTTACAAAACCATCAGGACCATTTTTTGCTCATTGATCTCCCGCTGTGCAGCACGCATCGGCGTGTTAGGCGGTGGGAGACCAACGAGCGCCTGCTCCGAGAATGCAGGGAGCCAGCGCGGGCAGCGTCACCACCACCAGCCGCAGCCACAGGGACATGCACCCGGCCACGTAGTGCACACTGGTACATGTAGTCAAAAGACTACATGTCCCAGAGTGCACTACGCAACCAGGTGCACATCACGCCCGATGTGTAACCAGGGTACAAATCGGGTAACTAAGTACTGCGCTGGCCTAGTCACCCACTGTGTACCCTGATCACGGGAGAAGGCTGGTAACCAAGGTACACAGCGGGTAACTAGGACAGCGTTGTGCTTAGTTACCCGATGTGTACCTCAGTTACCAGTCTTCTCCCGCTTACCCAGCGATGTGGAGATTGTTATACAGCTCCCTGGTTGCTGAGGAGATCTGCCTGTTTGACAGCTCCCCAACGACCACACAGCACTGTTTCAGCAATCCTGGTCATTGTCGCTATCACTGGAACATCACTGTGTGTGAAGTACCCCTTAGTACGACTTAGGTCCTAGATAGCAGATCATCTTATTCTTTTATCTACCTTTTGAATGATAAAGTTGTCAGTGAGAAAAGATAAGATTTTTCTGGACCCATTACTTTTTGTCGAAAGAGATTCCAAACAAATATCAGGATAGTTAAATTCTCTTATGAACACTATGTTGAACTTTTTTAAGAACAAAGACATCTGATGTAAAAAGAGTTCATCCATATCTTCTGTCTGTCCAGGTGGCCTATTGTAAAAAACCTACAATAGGGCCCTTTCTTTTCTTCTCTCCTTGTATTCTTATCCAAACAGTTTTTACAGAACTACTATTCACTGAAGGTTGGATTCCTGTGGCGATATATGCTTTCTTAAAGGGAACGTGTCACCCCCTTTAGGCATTTTAAACTGTGCCCACCAGCTTAAACACAATGTAATTGGGGTTCTTGTAACCCCTCTGTATGCCCAGAAGTCCCCCTCATACCTGAGATCAACTTTTATTCTCTGCCGCGCTGCATCCTAAAAGGTCCAGGAGGAATGCTCTCTGGTCCCGGTGTATAAGTTCCTTGACGCCCCTTTCCAGCAAAACCCACCTTACATTTTCAAAATAGCCACCCTCCTCCTGTGGACGGCCGCTTAGTAACAGGAGCACTTCCACCTGCGCAGTGGAGCAGGACACTGTGCTCCATTAAAGATAAAGTCTCGCGAGACTTCACAAATCTCAAGAGACTTCAGCACTATCTTCAATGGAACACGGTGACATGCTCCACTGCGCAGGCGCAAGTGCTCCTGTCACTCAAGGATCAGGAAAGATTAGCCGGCACCTGTTCCAGTGGACGTATCTGCTTTATTATTGTGAAATCACAACAAATACAATAAAAGCATCTTTAGTGAGTGAGTAGCCCCATCAGACGCGTTTCAATAAAATCTTTATCAATGACTGTCACTCAGTGGTGTCCACTGGAGGGAGCATCAATTTTGAAAATGCAAGGGGAGTTTTGCTGGCAAGGAGCGGCTAGGACCTTATACACTGGGATCAGAGAGCATATCTCCCGGACCTTTTAGGATGCAGCGCGGCAGAGAATAAAAGTTATTTTCTCAGATATGAGGGGGACATCTGGGCGCATAGAGGGGTTACAAGAACCACAATTACATTATGTTTAAGCTGGTGGGCACAGTTTAAAATGCCCAAAGGGGGTGACAGGTTCCCTTTAACATACAATACGACACTTCCTCCTCTCTTGTTAAGCCTTTTTCTTAGAAATTATAAAGTGGTAGCCTTAAAGGTTTATATTTCAATCATATGTATCATCCCAAAAGGTTACAATATCATATCTCTCTTTCTGTGTTAGCAGCTTCAATTCTCTTTGTTTTCCATGCTCAGTGCATTTGTATAACATTTTGATTTATAGTAAGTTTCTCTTGCTTTGTTATTTATTTCCACTTCTACTAGCAGGGGTCTCAAAATAATTAATTAGCTGCATATTTTTTCCTGACCATATATTTCCCACCCCCATATTGTTCTATTTTAACGCTCTTCTGATGAGTGTAGCAAGGCATCTACCAAATATGTGCTGTCCTGTTTTTGTAAGATGCAACACATCTTTAGCAAGGAGTCCATCATACAGATAATTCACTCCATGGTTAAGAAACCCAAAACGTTGCTGATGGCACCATTGACGTAGCCAGTTGTTCACATGTAGAATCTTGTTCAATCTCCTAATTTCATGTCCATCCACAGTGAGGATGGATGAGAAGATGAATGAGCTTCCAGTTCCTTCACTTTCCGGCCTAATTCTTCAAAGCCTCTGCATTTAGTTTCCAAGTCTTTTTTGCTGTGTCATTTGTTCCTACATGTATTAGTGGAAATAGGCAGTTTCCTGAAACACCAAAGCGTCTTGATACCCTATCAGAAAAATCTTTGATTTGGGCACCTGGAAGACAGTACACTTCTAATGAGGTAATGTCCGGTCCACAGAGAGCAGATTTTGGTCCAGTCAGTAGGGAATCCCCCATGACCACCACTCTCCTTTTCTTCTTTACCACTGTGCTTCTTTTCTCCTTTCAAGAGGCTTCTGATGGCTTACTGTACTGTTCTTTGTGGAGCAAAGTGATTTTTGACATACATTAGTATTAAAGAGAAACACCGGTGCCACTCTGCCGTTTCTTCAATCCTTTATTGTTACTCTAAAAACATCACAAATATTAAGGGTAACGCTATACGTTACCCTTAAGATTAAGGGGTCCTATCCTCGAAACGCGTATAGCGTTACCCTTAATATTTGTGATGCTTTTAGAGTAACAATAAAGGATTGAAGAAACGGCAGAATGGCACCGGTGTTTCTCTTTAAAACTAATTTTCAAGATGGAGCCAACCATCACATCGGTCTGCCTGGCAGCTCAGTGAGTCAGTGGTGGAGATACATTCCTCCTCCCCTCCCTTGAACTAACCTTTTTGATGTACATCTTTGTAGTTGTTCTGCATGAGAGTCTGGTAGTGGTTCTTCAGAGGTGAGTGCTGACTGCCTCCTTATCCTCCTTCTTTTGGTTACCTGCTTCCATGTCTCTTCTTCAGGTATATTGAAAGATGCTTCTCTTCGAACATTCTGAAGAGTTATTTTTGCTCTGTCATTAGCTTCTGAAGGATGGTTGAAAAGTTCTTCTCTTGCAACATTCTGAAGAGATTCCTATGCTCTTTCAAGGAAATTCTTATCTTCTTCGATGTGCTTTTATGTAGCTGTTCTCTCCTTAAGACTGTGAACCTACGACAGAGTCAGAAGCTTGCATTTTTGGCACATAAAATTTGTCTTTTCCTCTGGCAAGTCTGTGAACATTTAGCACACATTGTAGCATATCATTTGGGTAATCTTTTCTATGTTGAAATGTTGTAAAGATTTCCTTCAAGCGGCTCGATCTAGTTACACTCAAAGATCTTCAGATTCGTGATGCCTCTTCATTCTTCCCGGAATGCACCGAAAATATACAATTTACCTTTGTTGAGCTTCAATTCCGGGTTTGACAAAAGAAGAGTGTAAAAAGTGGGATTACAACGGATACCTTCAGTAGTGACTGCAACCTGAACTGCAGCACCTTGGACCACTCAGCCATCCTGACAATAAACCTATTTAAATGGTTTGTGTTGATATTTTTTCACATCCGTGATATTATCACTTCTCCATCACTGTACTTGTATGAGGGTTTTTATACAGCATGACAAGCTGCCAATTTTATTACTATAATTTTTTGTTACATACAATATTTGGTCTCCATTTCCATTGCTTTTTTGAGGGAGGTGCAACAATTAAAAAAGCTTTCTTCTGTTGTTTTTAGATTTTATTTTATTTTTGCTTTACTATATTTACTGCATCTGTTAATGGATAAATTATTTTGTTTTGATGAATTTGATTTTTACAGATGCTGCAATACCAATTGTTGTTATTGTTTTTTTAATTTATTTTTCAACTGGAAAAGAGGTGGTGATTTTTTTGCTATATACATACATTTTTTAACAATGTTTCAGTCGCCTAAGGGTGCTTGAATATGTGCTAATTCATACTATAAGCTGCAATGCGACAGTATTGCAGGATATAAAGGCGCCGTCACACACTATGATATCGTTAATGATATCGTTGCAACGTCACTGGTTTAGTGACGTTGCAGCGATGTCTAAACGACATCTTTGCGTGTGACATTTACCAACGATGAACTATCTCCCAGCGCCGCACAGCAAGCGCTGGGAGATGTTAACCAGGGTAAATGTCGGGTAACTAAGCGCAGCGTTGCGCTTAGTTACCCGATGTTTACCTTGGTTACCAGCGTTCTCGCTGGTCCTGATCGCTGGTGAGTCTGCCTGTTTGACAGCTCACCAGCCATCAGCTAATGATGTCCCAGCGATCCACATCGTTGGTCGGATCGCTGGGACATTGTAGCATGTAACGGGGCCTTTAAAGATAATCTACGACTGGCTTCACACCACGATTTTTACCTGTACGGTTCTGTCCGGTGTTTTGCAGGATGCACCTTACAGAACCTGATCAGGTTTTGGATCAGGAATGAATCCGGCACACAACAGCATCGGAGGACATATTTGTCTTCCGGTTCTGCTTGTCCGTGGCTGTCAGGTTCTGTCCGGTGCATCCTGCAAAACAGTGAAGAATCGTGGTGTGAAGCTGGCCTAAGAATCCC
The DNA here is from genome assembly GCA_033576535.1 of Allobates femoralis. Taxonomy (NCBI): domain Eukaryota; kingdom Metazoa; phylum Chordata; class Amphibia; order Anura; family Aromobatidae; genus Allobates; species Allobates femoralis. Next base: position 485,397,988 of record JARQOC010000003.1, read on the forward strand.
ACCTTTTGGTAAGGCCTTCACACAAGTGAGGTAGCAGCAGCAGCCAAGATGAGTGGTTAGCACACTAAGGGCATGGACACACTCATCCGAGTTTGACAGATGAGACTCAGAACAGGCTGGATCAGTGACCCTGAACGGTCTCTCCCTCTCTGCACGGGGAATGCGATGCTGCACAGAAACACAAGCAGCTGTCATTCCCCGTCCAGACAGGGATAGGCCATTCAGGGTCACTGCTCCAGCCTGTTCCGAGTCTCGTCCGTCAAACTCAGATGAGTGTGTCCGTGCCCAAGTAGCACAACTTTCACATTGCACACCTTATCTGCCACCATCAGAGTTCGACAACTGCACTTAATGACTTAAACTGCTAGCACTAGTCATTGATGTTAGGCTATGTTCACACTGTAAATTTATAATCCTTCTTTGGGGGCATTTTTCTCTGTTTTTATTTTATAGTGGAGAAAAGAGCTACTTGCAATAAAAGGTGATCAACCAAATATCATAAAGATTACATTAATTTTATTCAAAAAGCAACATGAAGAAAGCACACAGAATAAAAACAATTAAAACGGCTTTGGTAAAAAGCCTGTACAACAAGATCCCCCTTAAGGCCCCGTTACACGGCATGACGTTGGAAAGATGTCGGCAATGATTTCGTGGGCGCGCGGTCATTTCAGACATCGTTTTGACATAGTTGGTGAGATGTGACACGTCTAGATATCGTGGACGACTTACCAACAATATTGTGAGCAGGTATCGTTCGCACAGCCCAGCGAACGATCCCTGCTCATTGCTGGGAATGGGCGAAGTCGTAAACGACATCATTATCACGGTGTCAATCAGAACAATATACCAGGCTGGCTGATCGTTGATCGTGTTTTCAAACCTGCGATCAGCGATCCAATGATTTATCTTTAAAACTTGGCAGAGTCACACGCAACAAGGTCGTAACGAGGACGCTGGTATGCCTCCAAACCTGTGACGTATCAGAGATGTTGTTAACGATGTCGTGCCGTGTAATGGGGCCTTTTGTGTTATAACATGCAGCAATTTGTAATAAACTTACTACAAATTGCTGCATGTTATAACACTACGGGGATCCTGACGTACAGGCATTTTGCGAAAGCCTTTTTACTTGTTTTTATTCTGTGTCTTTCTTCATTTTGGTTTTTGAATAAAATTAATATACTCGTTATGATATTTGGTTGATTAGCTTCTCAAAAAAACGCATAAGAAAACAGATCATCCATTTTTGATCTGCTTATGGTGGTGCATTTTTTTCCCCTGTATACAATGGTTTCATTTGGAAAAGCGGATCAGAAAAACGGCACAGAAATTAACATGCTCATTCTTTTTAAGGATCACTTTTCAAGCAAAAAACGCAGCAGATCTTAAATTTCCTGTCAGAACAGCAACATTTGAAAACCCATTGACTTTGCTGGGATTCGGTTTGAGTGATCCGTTCTCTCTATTGTCACTGCAAAAACGGATCAAAAATGCACAGTGTGAACATAACCAGGCTGGTTTCACACCACAGTTTTTTTACTGATCAGGTTCGATCAGGTTTGTGTGCCAAAACCAGGCGTGTCTCCAAAACTTAGAACAGGTGCCAATCTTTCAATGATAGTTTTTCCCTGCAAGTTCCTCTCCTGGTTTTGGCACACAAACCTGATCGAACCTGATCAGTGAAAAAACTGTGGTGTGAAACCAGCCTTACACAGCTTTGGTAATCACTGAAGTAGCAATTTATCACCTGAAATGTCTTTCCAACAGTCTTGAAGGCGTTCCCAGATGTATTCAACACTATTGGCTGCTTTGCATTCACTCTGCTGTCCAAATCATCCAAGACAATCTCAAGTTGGTTGAGTTTGAATGATTATGGAGACCATGTCATTTGACAGTGCACTCTGTATCCCTTAAGGTGCTTTCACATCACGTTTTTGTTGGATCCGTGGCTGTCCATTGTAAAACGGACACCCACGGATCTGATTTGGCCCCCATGTTATCCTAAGGGGGTCGGACCGCGGTAACTGCGGGCATGTGACCCAATCAGCTGATCGGCTTGTAACATCACCGCAGGTCCTATAAGCACCCGGACCTTGCTGGAGACAGCGGTGGATCGCGAACAGGTGAGCATACAGATTTTTTATTTTCAACTCTTTCATTTCACTTCCGCAATGTATATTATACATTGCGGAAGTGAAAGTGTCCCGCTGTGTCTGGATCCGTGATAATCCCGGACCCGGACACAGAATACATCACCCCCTGTTTTGTCCTTTCCTGTCTGTGGGGTCCTACAAAAAGTAGGATCCCACGGACATGAAAAAAAACCGTTATGTGAAAGCAGCCTTAGCCTGGGTTCGCACTTGGCTATCAGATTTTTTCCCTTGTTCTCAATAACTGATCCATTATTTTTAGGTTGGTTTTTGACCCTCCTGTGCAGCTCTGCATTTTTTGGACTTTGTCATTTTTTCCCTAAACAATTCTCTAAAAAACAGATCCGTTTTTTTCATGCATTTTTTTGGAATCAGTTTTTGGACTTAGAACAAAGAAGTGTAAAAAATTATGCCAATAACGGATCCAAGGCGAATAATGGATGAAGTGTGACCCCAGCTTTACATAGCCTAGAGGTGTATCTTCAATCATTATCCTATTTTAACACAAATGATAGTCACATTAAGGGATCAGACACACGGGCGTTGGAATCAGATGAGTACACTCTGACCAATGTCAATAAATGAGCAAGCAACAAAAAGTATTCACTGATCTCAGGGAGACCAGTCCAAGAAAATACTGTGGGCAGGTAGCTAAAGTGAATTCATAGGCGCACAGCGAAAAAAAATTGTGTGGGCTCCTCCTTATTTTTAATTGCCGTTCAAGGTAAAACGTGGCAGTTTAGGGCTAGTATTCTCAGCGGGTGAGGGTCCATTGTTTTAAGGTCCCCCATGCTAATAATAGCCTATAGCTACCCCTGAAAATGTCACATTGATAAGAAGTGCCATTTCCAGGCGCTTTACTGGGCTCTTCCAGCAGCCCTAGTGGTGGGTGGCATGCTGGGTAATAAGGGCTTAATACCAGCTTTGTTTTACCAGCTGGTATTAATCCCTGAGATTCCTAATGTCAGGCCAAGATAGACCCGGCCATTAAGAATCTCCAAGAACGGGTTAAAAAATACACAAAACTGAAAAATTCATTTATTTGAAATAAAAACAAAGACACACTTGGAAACACCATCTACATTAATCCCTCCCCACCCTCATACCATCCACAATCCTCGTCTTCTCTGTCTTTTCTCTTCTTCAACAGATGCAGCACTGCTATATCAGAGAGCATGGGGAGTAAAAATGCTCCCGCTCCCCATGTTCTCTGATCACTGAATGAGTGAGCAGAGACTGTGTCATGGGAAGCGGTGACGTCACCGCTGACACCATTGCTATAGTAACCGAACGAGAGGTTACTATACCAGCGGTAATCTTCGATCACTGCTGTTAACTCCTTGCTTACCAGAGCCGCTATCACCACAGCTCCTGAATGAGCCACATGAATAGCGGTGCAGTAATAAGAGCTGTAGGAGTTAACTCCCTGCTTACCACACAGCTATTTACGTGGCTCATTCAGAAGCCTGCGGGGATAACGGTGCCGGTAAGAAGGGAGTTAACGGCGGTGATCCGAAATCACCATTGCTATAGTAACCTCTCATTTTGTTACTATGGCAAAGGTGTCCTCAGTGGTGTTGCAGCTTATCATGCCACAGTCTCTGATCACTCATTTTGTGAATTCTTCCTCCCCGTGCTCTCTGATATAGCAAAGTTGTAACTGTTGAAGAAGAGAGAAGATGAGGATCGAGGATGGTATGAGGGTGGGAAGGGAATAATAAAGATGGCTTCTCTGAGTGTATCTATAATAATAATATAATAATAATTTATTCATTTATATAGCGCTATTAATTCCATAGCACTTTACATACATGGGTAATGCTGTCTCTCTTGGAGCTCACAATCTAAACATCCTATCAGTATGTCTTTATCTGTGTTTTTATTTCTAATAAATTAATTTTTCTCTGAGTTGTGTCTTTTTTAAACCTTTCTTGGAGATTCTTAATGGCCGGGTCTAACTTTGCATGACATTAAGGATCTCAGGGCTTAATACCAACTATTAAAATAAAGGTGGTGTTAAACCCTTAATACTCAGCATGTCACTGGCCACCACAGCTGCAGGAAGAGACCGGTAAAGCACCTGGAAATGGCATTTCTTTTTTTTTTTTTTTTTTTTTAAGAATTCTTTATTCTTCTTTATGATCACAGCAAAACACAATAAATCAAAATATGAAATCTTAGTTGCTAGATAGGTCTTCTCTCGCATCCTGTACAGTAATCAAGAAGATCAGGTATCAACTCCAGCAGAAATGGCACTTATTATGAAGGCACCAATGTCAGTGGTGGCTGAGGGCTGCTATCCTTTAGCATCGGGAGCCTTAAAACAATGGACCCTCACCCTGAAGAGAATACCAGCCCTCAGGTGACGAGTTTTACCTTGGCTGGCAATAAAAATAGGGCGGAGCGCACACTTTTTTTTTTACCCGCCAAGGTAACATTACGCAGCTGAGGGTGGCAGCTCGCAGCTGTCCGCTTTCATCAGGCTAGACATAGAAATATTGTCAAGCCCCACACATTTTTTTAACAACTTATGGTGGCAGGTTGGTTGCTATACACTAATGTGTATAGCAACTATGCAGAATTACCATCCAGGTGGAGGAAATGCAGTCTGATTACAACTGCTAATCACAGAGGCTCTCACAGAGTGTGAGTGTCTGTGATTGGCTGTTTGCCTGACAGTGCAGTGAATATGCAATAGCTTAATGAGTGGCCGCAGAAGTAGCAGCGGGAGTCTGGTAAACCTGATCTAGCTATTCCATCATTTATCTATCCTATCTGTTTATTCTATTCAATCTATCTATCCTATCTGTCTACTCTTTTCTAACTTTATACAGCATGGGAAATGCCATGTTCAAAACACATTGCACACGGACACCACACTGTTGTCACATGGATACCACAATGATGTTAGCTGAGAAAAAACACAATCGCGTTGCACTGGCATGCCACACGCAACAAAAATTGGATGTCACTCCTCCTACTCTCCTGGATGAGAAACGGTCACATTTTTCATACACTCGTGTGATTCCAGTCTAAGTGCAAACCACATGGGATGACCTATCGTTGCAGAATACTGTGGTAGTTATACTAGGTAAGTGTACTTTAAATCACCAACTACAGTCAAGCACTCTCATACCATGAAACCTCACCCTACATACTTATGAACACCACATATAGAAACCATCTGCTAATCTTTTCTGCATGTCACAAAGATATGGATGGCAGTTAGAACCCATAAGACAACAGTCCAGATTTCCAATGATCCAAAGTCTAGTCTTTGTGTTGCTTGGCTTGAACAACTCTCTTCTTGTTTTTGATCTTCAGTAATGGCTTTTGTGGAGTAATTTGCTTCTCTTAAGGTGGGGTCACACGCGGCGATGTCGCCCGCGACATCGCCGCACAGTGACGTCACAGCGAAGTCGCGGGCGATATTGCAAGTGCGTCGCGCTGTGTGACAGCGCGACGCAACTGCAAATTATCGCTGGTCGCAGGTTGACAGGTTTATGAACATGTTCATAAACCTTTCAACCTGTGACCAGCGATTAGGCTGGATCGCGCCGTCTGACACTGTTGGCGGCGCGATCCAGCCTATATCACAGGGTTACTGAGCCATCGCTCGCTGGGCTGAGCCCAGCCCAGCGAGCGACGGCTCCGCCCACATCGCCGCCGCGTCACCGGCACCGTCGTGCCGTGTGACAGCTGGCCTGCGATGTCGGAAGCGACCGCGCACCTGCACGTCGCTTCCGACATCGCAGACCAGATCGCCGCGTGTGACCCCACCTTTAGACTCCTCTGGACAATTCAGAGATTAGGATACATTGTAGGAGTGTGAGAGTGTTAAAAGGGAGGCCAGAGATCAGGAGGTTGCAGAAATCGAGGCAGGATACAATGAGGGCATGCACTAGTATTTTTCCAGATTCTTGGTTGAGTAATGTATGGGTCCTGGAAATATTTTTGTGTTACAGTTGGTAGGAGGGGGGAAAAGATTGGATATGTAGCTTGAAGGAGAGAGCAGAGTTGAGGGTTACCCCAAGGCAGTGATCATGTGGGACTGAAGAGAGTGAGCAACTTATGACATTGATGCTAAAGTCTGGTGAAGGGGTAATGTGAGATGGGGGAAAGATGTAGAATTCTGTTTTGTCTATGTTCAGTTTTAGAAAATGAGCAGAAAAGCGGGATGAAATAGCTGACAGACATTGTGGGATTTTGCTCAGAAACAATTCCTCTATTGTAAAAGACTCATTGTCACTTATTGCAAATGATTGATTACAGTTGTTGCTGCTAAGGGTAGCGAAAGCACGTATTAGGTTTAGGGGGCAATCACTGTTTCACACAGGGCCCTGTAGGTTTTGATTTCTTTTTCCCTTAATAATATAAGAACATTTTAATGTTGTATTTTGTGTGTACTTATGTTATCTTTGTCTAATATATATATATATATATAAATATATATTTTTTGGGGGGAAATATTTAAGTGTGACAGATATGCAAAACAATAATCAGAAAGGTGGCATACTTTTCTCACATAACTGTAAGTTTTGCACACACGACACCAATTTTCTAAGTAAATAGATTTCTAAAATTGCTATTGACATGAATTTCTCACCAGATGTTGGACCATCCAATACACGCAGGCACAGAAATCAACCATCGATTTCCATAAATTTAGTTGAATAGATAAATTTAAGTTATGTTGAATAATGAGCAATGACACAGGGAAAAAGTATTGAATACATGAAGAAAGAGAGGTGTAAAGGGCGATGGGAAGTCATGATTGCAGCTGAAATCTGTTTGTGATTAGAATACAATCCTGTAACGTAGTAAAAAAAAAATATCAGCTTGCTCAACTGATAGTCTATAAAAAGGTCTCCCACTTCCAAGGTGCCCCGCAAGAAACATCTCATGAAGGTTAAAGCCAGTGAGCTGCCTCATGGCCTTCACAACCTTATAGTTGCAAAACATACTGATGGTATTACGGTAGTTACAGAAGAATTCTAAACTATTTGTTGGGGCCATAATGCTAACATATAAAGAACATCATTTCACCATATTCTGGCCACAACCAGGCACTCCCTGCAAAATTTCAGATACAGGAATGAAAATAATTATACAAGAGCTATCCAAAAGCTAAGGATCACATGTGGATGGGTCCAGAAAGACCTGGTGTCAACAGCTACGGTTATTTCAAAGAACCTTTGCTCACCAGGCAAGACTTCATTGCTGAACAAAAAGCATGTTCAAACGCGTTTAACGTTAACTCATCAACATTTAGACAAGCCTGTATAATACTGGGAAAACATAGTCTGTTCAGATGAGATCAATAGGGAACTCTTTGGATGCCATAATAAACATGTTTGGAGGCCCAAAAGCACTTCATATCATGCCGAAAACACCATACCAACCGTGAAGTTTGGAGGTGGGAACATCATGGTATGGGGCTATTTTTCAGAATACATCACTGGCAAACTTCACATGATTGAAGGAAGAATGAATGGAAACATGTAATGAGACATTCTTAATAAAAAGCTGCTGTCATCTATCAGGATGATGAAGATGAAATGAGGGTGGATATTTCAGCAAGACAGTGATCCCAAATACACAGATAAGGAAACTCTTAATTAGTGTCAGAGAAAAAAATTAAGGCTGCTAGACTGACCCAGCCATAGTTGGATTATTATGAGTGCAATCAGCTACTGCCTGGGGTACAAGGCTCTGGGGAGGCCATTGAACAGATTGCCCTCATAATAACCTGGGAGCTCTCCTGGAGCTCAAAGGAAAGCTACTTGCCCAAAGAGGCCATCAACGGCACACATCCCTGGGCAGGTGTATTTAGGGGATGTCAACATACTTAATTTCACTAGTTATTAAGTGATGTAATTATTATTAAATAATAATTATAACAAATATCATAATAGTAATATTGAGCAGAATCAATTTCAGGATGTTGGTTCGGCCTCCACAACAGTCATGGTTTCTCATATAGACCCTCTGGAGCATTAATTTCCCATCCCTGCTCTATTATGTATAACACTTAGGGATGAGCGAGTATGCTCTGCGTTACTCGCACGAGTATCCCGGTACTCGGGATGCTCGGCGAGCACCGAGTACCGCCGAGATGATCGGACTGCTCGGTAATAATAAGCGATCTGACACACGTACACAGCTCCCTTCAGTGCTCACAGTGAGCTGGCACCTCACAGAGAGCAGATTCATTGTTAGGATCCCTCTGGGGGCCACAGCAAGGTGTTGTATGTGTCAGTGATTTAAAAAAGAAACATCTTCAGCTTTCAACTCATGGCAGTTAGTATGGTATTAGAACAAAACAGTGATTACAAACACCTCTGCAGCTGCAGCTCTTCTCTCAGAATGCTGTCAGTTCTTCTCTTTCCCCTACACTTTCTGCTGTGAGATGAAAGCTGTAGGTGTATGTAATCACACTCAGCTCTGCTATTCTCTAGACAGTAGCTGCAGAGATCAGAGCTGACAGCAGGGCTGTCATCACGACTGTCAAATAATCGTGGCTGACGAAATATTAGTCATTGCTCAGTATATAGTAAGTGGCTCCTATAAGCACACTCCAGCACTGTCTGACAGCTGGCTCATCACTAATACACTGTTTATCCCACAGTCAGTCAGTGACTTGGGCATGGTTACAGGCACCGTTTACTATGTATTGAACAGTGATTGATGCCGTGCCTCTATGACTGAAAGCCTAAGGTGCTGAGGAAGAAGGAAGATAGTGGTGATTGGTCTCAGAGCTCACGTGTCATAACAATGTCATGTGGACCCTGGGAACGCAAGTTCTGACAACAGTGGAAGAGCGCTGGCACCAGAGGTGATTATAGGCTTTTTTATTTTTATGGGGGCAGACATGGGGAATGAGAAGCAGTTGTCCAAGTAGTGAAAAACACCTTTAAATAGCTCTCTCAGATCTGATAAAAATGTATCATCCTGAAATAAAAATTCCTATTTTATGAATTGTTCATTTTAATGTCAGGCAGGGAATTTTTGGAAAAGGTTATTCATATAGCCATTCTGACATGAATATGCAAAGCAGATACACCAGGTCTCAGGTATGTTTTTAATAATGTTTTGGCTAATACAGTTGTGGCCAAAAGTATTGACACCCCTGCAATTCTGTCAGATAATACTCAGTTTCTTCCTGAAAATGATTACTATCACAAATTCTTTGGTATTATTATCTTCATTTAATTTGTCTTCAATGACAAAACACAAAAAGAATTGTCCTAAAGTCAAATTGGATATAATTCCACACCAAACATAAAAAAGGGGGTGGACAAAAGTATTGGCACTGTTAGAAAAATCATGTGATGCTTCTCTAATTTGTTTAATTAACAGCACCTGTAACTTACCTGTGGCACCTAACAGGTGTTGGCAATAACTAAATCACACTTGCAGCAAGTTGACATGGATTAAAGTTGACTCAACCTCTGTCCTGTGTCCTTGTGTGTACCACATTGAGCATGGAGAAAAGAAAGAAGACCAAAGAACTGTCTGAGGACTTGAGAAACCAAATTGTGAGGAAGCATGAGCAATCTCAAGGCTACAAGTCCATCTCCAAAGACCTGAATGTTCCTGTGTCTACCGTGTGCGGTGTCATCAAGAAGTTCAGAGCCCATGGCACTGTGGCTAACCTCCCTAGATGTGGACGGAAAAGAAAAATTGACGAGAGATTTCAACGCAAGATTGTGCAGATGGTGGATAAAGAACCTCGACTAACATATAAACAAGATCAAGCTGCCCTGCAGTCGGATGGTACAACAGTGTCAACCCGTACTATCTGTCGGCGTCAGAATGAAAAGGGACTGTGTGGTAGGATACCCAGGAAGACCCCACTTCTTACCCCGAGACATAAAAAAGCCAGGCTGGAGTTTGCCAAAACTTACCTGAGAAAGCCTAAAACGTTTTGGAAGAATGTTCTCTGGTCAGATGAGACAAAAGTAAAGCTTTTTGGGCAAAGGCATCAACATAGAGTTTACAGGAGAAAAAAAGAGGCCATTCAAAGAAAAGAACACGGTCTCTACAGTGAAACATGGCGGAGGTTCCCATGTGTTTTGGGGTTGCTTTGCTGCCTCTGGCACTGGACTGCTTGACCGTGCGCATGGCATTATGAAGTCTGAAGACTACCAAAAAATTTTGCAGCATAATGTAGGGCCCAGTGTGAGAAAGCTGGGTCTCCCTCAGAGGTCATGGGTCTTCCAGCAGGACAATGACCCAAAACACACTTCAAAAAGCACTAGAAAATGGTTTGAGAGAAAGCACTGGAGACTTCTAAGGTGGCCAGCAATGAGTCCAGACCTGAATCCCATAGAACACCTGTGGAGAGATCTAAAAATGGCAGTTTGGAGAAGGCACCCTTCAAATATCAGGGACCTGGAGCAGTTTGCCAAAGAAGAATGGTCTAAAATTCCAGCAAATGATGGGAGTACTGGTGTGTCACAGTCCGCGCTGCTGTGGTATGGATAAACTCACCAAAGAGCCAAATATATTTTCATCCTTTATTCCTCCTCTGAAAATATATTTGGCTCTTTGGTGAGTTTATCCATACCACAGCAGCGCGGACCGTGACACACCAGTACTCCCATCATTTCTTGGATTCAAACCACTATCCAGTGGTCGGTGGAGGTCCTGCAGCAGCTGGAACATAGATTCCAAAAACGCCTTCAAACCAGTTGTGGGGATCACAACTGGACCAGGTGAGCAGCTTCACAGCAACACCATCACACATAAGTGTCACTAGTGATAGGGCACTATTGCGCCTCTTGTCCCCCTCCCTATTTTCTTTTTACAGTAAAATTCCAGCAGACCATTGTAAGAAACTCATTGATGGTTACCAGAAGTGGTTGATCGCAGTTATTTTGCCTAAAGGTTGTGCAACCAAGTATTAGGCTGAGGGTGCCAATACTTTTGTCTGGCTCATTTTGGAGTTTTGTGTGAAATGATCGATGTTTGGCTTTTTGCTTCATTCCCTTTTTATTTTATTTTTTTCATTGAAGACAAATTAAATGAAGATAATAATACCAAAGAATTTGTGATTGCAATCATTTTCAGGAAGAAACTGAGTATTATCTGACAGAATTGCAGGGGTGTCAATACTTTTGGCCACAGCTGTAGATGAAGGGTTCAAGCACTGGTTACCTGTGCAATAATTTAATTATATTTTTAACCAGATAACCTCTCGCCTGCAATAAATTGTAGAGATTTGGCTAGTTTGAAAGCAAACTAAGGAAAGCAGACTATCAAGAACCAAAGTGCATTGTAGAAATCTGCTATGAGTCACAAGAGAGAGTGTTTTACAGAAAATCCCAGAACATGGAAGAGAAAAATGTCAATGCCACAAGATGGAGCTCTAGTATTCTAAATAACTCACCAGTACAAAGGTTTAAAATCTGTTATGGTGGGTTTACACACACCAATTTATCTGTTCAATATCTGAACTAATCTTTGGTTGCAGTGAAATCATGGATACATTGCTCCATGTTGTACACAGCCAAATCCTTTTTTATTAAATTAGTGCCTGCAATACTACAGTTCACCTATGTAATACTTTTAAGCAAAATAATTATTTCTTCCCTAGGTTGATTCTTTCAAATTAACTTGCATTGACTCCTTCAGCATGAAGAAATGCTTTGAAAATGGAATTATTACACTGTGTATAAATCCCACCTAAGGCCCTGTTCAAGCTACGTTTCAGCCGTGCATCTGAGGGTACCGTTTTCTTCTGTATTGGCTACAGAAGAAGACGCCGCGCATAATGAAAGCGGAGCAAAGTGAAAAGAATTTTTTTATGCATTAGAGTCAAGATAGGGATGTACACTGACCAATAGTATTGCAATCTATTGAGCATTTGACTTTCAGACTCCATATCTCACCATCTACTACAGTTTTTGAGCTTGAGACTACCTATATTTTGTAGGTAATCATCTTGGCTATGATGCAGACATATATTTGTCCTAGGTCACTCTTTATCCTGTTCACAGTAAAATCAGTATTGACACGTGGAAAGGTTTTAATTAGAATGAAATATGTACTATCCCGATATGGGTACACTTTGACATGGTGGGATGGCTTTTTACCTTATTTCAAAAACATATTTACTAAGTACCCTGTTATTTATTAGTACTTGCTCTTTCCTTATGTATTTACTACAGGATATTTTTGAGTACAGTTTGTTTTTTAGGTTTTGTCTGTGTAGTGGCTAGTTTGAACATGCTTGTAATCTGCATGTATACTAATGTTTGCTCTTTGACTCAGACTTTGGAGTGGTGATGTCACCTATAAAGCAAGACACTGTTCTATCCCCTTTCAGGCAGTGTATGTCTTTGGGCATGCTCTAGATGATATTCTGGACAAAGCTTCAGATACAAAGTAGTTTCTCCCTGAACAGAAACCTGCTAAGAAGTGCTTTTTTTGCCCCTCACAGTCCCAAACCACTCTAAATAAAGAGAATGGAAAGTCGGGACACTGGGGCTTTGCTAAGGGGGCAAACCAAAAGTATTCTGGTTCCCCAACAACAGCAATAACAGCAAGACAAGCAATGTCTTCGACTCTGTGGGGTGTTGGGTTCAGGATTCTTTCCTAAGTGGCAGAAAATAACCCAGTAGCATCAAGTCATCAATATCATCAGAGAGGGCTTAGGTCTAGAGTTCAAGTCCAGACACTCTTGGGGTCCAAAGGTCACCTCTCTTCCATCTCAGGGAGTTCAGAACCTTCTTCCTCTAAGACTACAGGATCTCCAAAAGGCTGGCACAATCTCCCGTTTCAGAAGAGCAATTAGGCGATGGCCACTATTCCCATGTCTTCCTGGTAAAAAAGCCATCCAGTGCATCCTGGATTATTATAAATCTAAAGGGGTTAAATTACCATGTAATTTACAGGAGATTTAAGATGGAATCAATAAAGACCGCAATCCCAATAGTAGGACCAGGATATGTGATGGCGACAATAGACTTGAAATATGCCTACTATCACTTCCCAATTCAACAGTCCCACAAAACATTTCTGAGGATCGCGGTCTCCCAGAATTGACAAGTGAGGCACTTTATGTTCAATGTGCTTCCCTTTGGCATCTCTTCGGTTCCCTGAGTGTTCTTCAAAATAATGGTGGAACTGATAGCCTTCATCTGACAACAGGGAATCTGTATAGTACCCTATATCGACGATCTTCTGCTTATAGCACCATCTGCCTCAATTCTCAGGGACAGAAACTCTTCAGATTCTCCAATCCTTGGGATGGATCCCAAAATTGAAAAAAATTGGAGTTATACTCGTCTACCAAAAACAGTATTGGGGTGTACTTATAGACTTGGAGAAGCAGATGTCTTTCCTGCTGTGAGACCATCAGCTGGACATCATAGTGAAGATTTCAACTTTCTGAGACCAAAGATCCCCTACCCTGAGGGCTGCCATTACAGTTCTCGGTTCCATGACACCTTACATCACATTGGTCTTATGGGCCCAGGCCCATTCCAGAGATCTGCAGAGCCACATTGTGTCCTCTTAGACAAGACCACGGACTCTCTGACCAAAAAATTTCAGACTCTGTGTCAGATAAAAGCTTCCCTAGCCTGGTGGCTGAATCCCAGAACCCTCCATAGAGGGGACTATGAAGCCCACAAATAAGTACATTGATTATTGAAATGATTGGTCTTAGGCCCATGCAACAACTCTCGGGCGATGGCATCTGCAAGCCAAATCTCAAGACAGGAGACAGAAAGGGGTGGTCCTCCTTTGGCATGTGAGTCCAGCACTGAATCCTGACCTTTGGTTCTGGTGCTGAAGCACCCTCTGCCCTTGGGGTGGTGAGGAAGATGACATCCTCCAAAACAGGCATATCTTGCGTTGGATCAATATAGCCAAACTGCGTATTGCAGGCACATGTTAGCAAATGCTAAGTGTAGTAGAATGTAGTTGCGTTGTACTCACTGCACTGCCAAGATGGCCCCGAACTCTGCAGTGACGCTTCTTTGCTTTGCCTAGCGGCCTGCCTCTTCCAGTGCCAGTACACAATCTCTTACAGAATATTATTGTTTGAACAATCTTGTTGCCTGGCTCCTCATTAACACTCCATGGGGTGGGATGCAGAAGTCACCTGACTAAGGGTACCTTTACACGCGGCTACATTTCCAGGGTGGCTACAGGTAACTTACTGGTTGCAGTGAAATCATGGAGACAAGGTTGTATCTTGTTGCTGTGTACAAATGGAATAATCTCTCCATGATTTCACTGCAACCAGTAAGTTACCTGTAGCCACCCTGGAAATGTAACCGCGTGTAAAGGTACCCTTACATTACAAATCCTATTCCCCATGCCACAAGTAACACCTGGGCTTGCGGTAGGGTGGAATGATTATTGAAGCCTGTCATATTTGGAGGAGAATTAATGAAAACAAGTACATTTATTCAGACCATCACCAATTCTTCTGGAATGCTGAATAAGGCTAGTGGGCAGCAATGCAAAGACAAGTTCAATATTAATAATACATGTAACACATTTGTGCACATGCAAAAAAATCTGTATTCTAAACATATGGATTTAAATTGAATAAAGTGCACAATTTTAAAACGCAATAACCATAGTATGGTGTTTTAGGAGCGTGAACAGACCTATAAGACCATGTATGTGAACCATATAATGGGTATATGCTATTTTTATATGAATATGAATTGTTCTTCACATAAGTGTAGAAGAGAAGGCCTTGCATGCTGCTGACCCTCTGTTCCCAGCCACCAGGTCTTTGGCAAGTGTTTTGGCTCCAAACAATCAGGGAGAATTTTAGGGCCATTTTAAATGTCGAATTGTTTTCCTGAACATGCTCGCCGATTTTTGGTAAATTGCTCGAGTTTCCGATCGCAAACAGAATCTGCAATGTTTGTGCCGAATTTGAAATTGGCGAACATGTTTGGGGAAAGTTTGCTCATCTCTAGTCCTGTCTACCCAAATCTATTATAAGACACTGTATTGTTCTCTCACCCCACCCCCAGTTTATTATAGAACTCTGTATTGTCCTGTCTCTCACCACAATTCTTTGTGAGACCCTGTATTGCACTCTTTATCCCATGCCCAATTCATTATAATAAAACTTTCTATTTTTCTCCCTATCCTCCCTTCCCATTAATTACAAGACCCTGTATTGTCCTCTTTCTCCAACTCCCAATTCATTGCAAGACCCTGGCGTTCTCTGGTTTCCATCCCTAATTAATTATCAAACCTTGTATTTTCCTCCCTATCCTCCCAATTTATTATAAGACCTTGTATTATGATTCTAACACACTCCCAATTAATTATACAACCCGATATTGTTCTCTCGCTTCCCCCCAATTCATTGTTATACCATGTATTGTGTCATCTCTGGCCCAAATTTATTATTAGGACCTGTGTTGTCCTCTCGATTTCCCATAATTCACTATAAAGCCCTGCATTGTCCTCTAACCTTTTCTCCCAACCCATACCCCCTACTTCTGGCAGAGCACCTACACTGTGATGATGCACACACACAGCATAACGACATCATCATGCCTTCTGAATGATATATAAAGTACCAGGCAGGAAAATGATAATGGATTCCTGCAGCACCATTGCTACATTTATTACTAGTAGCTAAGCTGCCCTAATGTCAAACTACAGTAGTTAATCATGAGAACAATCTGGACTTGAATCCCAACCGGTTGCCCAGGCTGACTTCATCATTTTCTAACCTTACAAAACTGGCATGGGGCTCCTACCCTCCTGGACACATGCAGCTGAATTGCATGCACCAACAGTATGTGCACCCCTGCCTAAATGGGTGCATTTTGTATTACAGTCACCATCCTTAGAAAAGCTGTTTACTAGTATGTAAAAAAAAAAGTATAGCAATGCCTTGATCAACACTTCCCTAAACAAAGTATGTTGCTTCTAAAGTCCACCACACATTATGATGCCAACACACCCAATTTGATGTCACTAGTCATCCTCACAAAGTATGATGCCCCTATATCTATCCAAATTGTCTCTTCAGGGGGGAAGTAGACAAACACTAGTGCCATCTATTAGAAATAGCAATCCTAAAAGTCAAACTTGACCCTTTAATGCAGAGGTCCCCAACTCCAGTCCTCAAGGCCCACCAACGGTCCAGGTTTTCATTATTTCCTTAGAAATTTGACAGTTGGTAATTCAATCTCCTGCACAGGTGGTGATTCCAACTGTCAAATGCCAAGGAAATCCTGAAAACATGCACTGTTGGTGGGCCTTGAGGCCTGGAGTTGGGGACCTCTGCTTTAATGAACCATGCAATATGACTTAGGATTTATGGCAGATCAAAATCCAAATTTGCAGTGCAGTGTTTCAGGGGTGATTGCCTCTCGTCAATGCAAAGTATGGGATCTGATTTGGCTGTATGAGAGGCTAAGACTTGGTCTAAGGGGAAAGCTTTTCTCCTTGTGGAGATTGACACAACAATTCAGCATGCCAGTAGTGAGGAGACTTAATCAAAGTGTATAATCGTAATACTTCTTTGTATATTATTATTATTATTGTTATATTATCAGTGGGATGATGTTCTGAGAAATAAAAGTACTCAAAGCAAATGGGACATTTTTGTAAGCATTCTGAATATGAACTCTGTGCGCAATATATACTTTATGGGAATAAATAATCTATAAATAGAAGGAAACAATTATAGCTAAATAGAGCTGTAAAGGGTGCACTGCCAAAGAAAGTAAAAACAATCCAAAATATTCTTCAGCTGCATAGACAGCAAGAAACTAGAACATGATAGGGTTGCCCCCTCAAATATAGTTTGGGTAAAATGATTGAAGAGGATGAGGGAAAGACCAATTTGCTAAATACTTTTTTCTCTGCAATATTTATGCAACAAAATCTCATGACAAGTGACATGATCAGGGATACCCTAAATTCTCCATTAAATGTCACCTGATGAATCCAGAAGGAAAGGACAGCACTGCTTCAAAATCACCAAAGTACACAAATCCTGTGGCTCAGATGGCATACATCCCCAAGTACTGCAATAATAAAGTAACATAAAAGACAAACTATTATTTTTATTTTTTACAGATTCCATAATAACAGAGTCTGTACAATAGAACTGGTGCATAGCAAATGTGGTGCCAATATTCAAAAAGAATAGACATCCAGCGCCTTTCAGGACGGAATGATCCCAGGAAATCCAAGATTTCTTAAAACATCTGTTTATTTCTTCAAATAAAAAACAGTAGCAAAAGGTCAGGCAGTTAGAATGCACTCATGATAAAAAAGGCATAGAAACCATTTCACTCCGACCTGAGAGGTGCTGGATGTCTATTGTTTTGTATGTATCAATCTTCACCCAGTGTGATCCGTGCAGTGCTTTTTTTGTAAAAAAATATTTCCTGGCACGGATACCCGAGGCGAGAGCGGGGGGGTTGCTGTCAGGCGCCGGCCGAGCTTGAGGAGTTGGGGAGGGGTGCAGCCCTACGTTTTGTCATTCACTTCTGTGGCCTATATACCAATTTCAATACAAAGCTATGTAATTCAGATTTTCAAAGGAGAAGCAAACAAAAATTGCTAACACTATACAAACAAAATTATGGTTTTCGACTTACCTAGGCTGTATTCTATAAGAAACGCCAAATTTCAACCAAATTTTCATCAGCCACGACGTCTCGAGATCGTTCTTTACTGTTGCTGGCAATGGCTGATCGCTGACCTCGATGTATCCAAGAGTCAACATACTTTGTTGGATCAAACAGCTTCAAAGGTGGCCCAACTAGCCTGACAAAAAGCAGCGAAGAAATAGTCTTTGTCAGCAATGATGCACGGGATGGTGTTGCGATCAAGTTCATTTGCGAAAATCCCCGTTCGCATTCGCTGGAGGAAATAGGAATGGTACAGAGTGCATGTTGCAGGGGCACCATTTTCTCAGAGCACTTTCTCTCAATCAGATATTCACGAAATCCACGAATGACGTCTCTTTCTGCAAGCTGAAATTTTCCACACAAGTTTCTAACTTCCTGCTCGCCGAATGTTAAATGTTCCTGGACATCATCTGGCCACTGTGTCTGGTCAAGCACGTGCCCACTGTGCCAAATTAGCGTCATCGCAATCAAGCAGACGATTTTCCATCGATTTGTGAAGCTTCGTGGAAAACACTGACGGATTAATTGGAGGATCAGTTGCACACCCTTTCTGATGGAGGACAGCGTTTCCAAACCGCAAATTTTCAACAGCTTTCTTGGCCATTTCATAATATGAACCTGGTCTCATTTGCCTTTCTTTAAACACCTGAACAGTTGTTTTTATCTTTTGGTTGACAGTGTACAAGTCCAGCTTACGATCTTGAAGATCGAGACTGTCACACATCAAAGCAAGATCCAGAACGAATTCTGTGGAGGTTATCTTTCGCCACAAACCCTCATAAGTGCATTTTTCTTTTTGGTCCCTCGACGGGCACAGTTTCGCTTGTTGAAAATGTTCAACCAACGCGTCGAAATTTTCCCATACTGCGGAAACGGAACGGAAACTCGATGCCACCCATCTGGTGCTGAGTATTCGACCAATCTTAAGCAGCTGAACATCTAATATTTTGGCACACTGTTGGAGCTCTCTGCTATTCTTCGGTGACGCGTGATACAAAACATATAACTTATCGAGGAAAGCCTTAAATCTGTTAATTCCAGATACTTCTTTGACGGTGTCACCAACAGCTAGCTCAAGTCGGTGGTTTGTGCAGTGCCAAAAAATTACGGACGGAAACCTGTCTGATAGTAGCTTCTTCAATCCGCTGTTGCGCCCTATCATGACAGCAGCACCATCACATGCAACACAAAGGAGTTTACTCCTCAAATATTCATCTGTCATGCCGTGTGAATGAAGACAACCCAGCAAAGAATCAAGAATTCCTGTTGCATTCACTGAAGGAAGTTCAATTAAGTCTAAAAACAAGTTAACTGCAGAGTTCATTGCAATGTCGTCAGTGGCACATGTACGAACATAAACAATCAGTGCAGAAATATTGCTTGTAGTAGTGGACTCGTCAATTATTAATTACAGTTTACGATTTGAATGTACGATTTCCTTAACCAAATTTTTTCTCATTTCATCGCTGATATGATTTACAATGTTGATGCACGCGTTAGTTGAGTTAAGAATGCGACCCATATCAACACCATTAAGTTCTTGCAAATCAATTTCAGTTTCGAAATTATGACAACTTTGATTTTCTTTTGCTACTTTTTATGCTGTACGGAAAACTTTAGCTGTTGTTTCTTTTTCTTGAGTTTGCGCACGCAAAATCACCGTCTGGAGTGATTCTCTGTCCGCCTCTGCAAGCATCCTAACTGCGGCTTTGTGGCTGGCGGTGTCTTTGTGATCAAATATTTTCTTTCGCAGAGATGATAGCTACTGTTGCCGACTTTCGCCGAAGAATGTTATGTTACAGTTGGCCCAAGCATTTGAAAATTTCATCCCAATGTTTGACTCCACACCCAGATATCCAACCATGACCCCATGAATTTCGGGCTTATGACCAGCTGATAATACAAAGCTGGCCCTAACCCCTTTATTACCCAGTAAGCCACTGCACCAGGGCCCTGGATGAGCTAGATACAGCGCCAGAGGATGGCGCTTCTTCTGGGATGGCTGTGGGCTGCAATTCGCAGCTGGGGGTGCACAGAAAGCTTGGGCCTCCCTGCGCTGTGGATTCCAGCCCCTAGCTGCCTAGCTGTACCTGGCTGGACATAGAAATAGCGCGAAGCCCCACGCATTTTTTTTTTAAATTATTTCATGAAATTCATGAAATAATAAAAAAAAAAGGGCTTCCTTCTATTTCTGTTTCCAGGCAGGTACAAATAGGCACCTGGGAGTTGGGGGCAGCCCGTTCCTGCCTGCTGTACCCGGCTGGACACAAAAATACAGCGAAGCCCATGTCACATTTTTTAGGAATTTTTTAGCTACTTCAAATGAACAGCAGCTGATCAGAATCAGCTGTTCATTTGAAACTACCAGCGGGAAAGCTGGCAGTGAGAAGAAGGCTTCACCGCCGGCTTTCTCCTTCGGTTCTGTGCTCCCCGCTGCATGACAATCCGATCCTCCGCTCCGCCGCCGCCTCCTCACCTGATCCTAAATTAGGACCGGGCAGGGAGCGTAGTTCCAGGCAGCGGGAAGGGGCAAGAGGGAGCGGGGAGTGCAGAACAGAAGGAGAAAGCCGCCGGTGAACACTTTTCACCGCTGGCTTCCCCGCCTGGGTCCTTTGCTCCCCACTGCTAGCTCCATCCTCCATCCCCCTGGTCTCTCCATCCTCCATCCACCTGATCTCTCTATCCCTCTGCACCCTCTATCCTCAATCCTTCTGATCTCTCCATCCCCCTGTTCCCTCCATCCTCCTGCACCCTCCATGCTCCATCCCCCTGGTCTCTCCATCCTCCATCCCCCTGCTCCTTTCATCCTCCATCCCACTGCTTCTTCCATCCACCATTCCCCTGCTCCTTTCATCCTTTATCCCCCTGTTACCTCCATCTTCCTGCTCCTTCCATCCTCCATCCCCATGCTCCCTCCATTCTCCATCCCCCTGGTTTCTCCATCCTCCATCCCTTGGTCTCTATCCTCATCCCCCTGGTCTCCCCATCCTCCATCCACCTACTCTCTCATCCACCTGATCCCTCCATCCTCCAGGTTTCTCCATCCTCCATCCACCTGATCTCTCCATCCCTCTGTGCCCTCCATCCTCAATCCCTCTGATCTCTCCATCCCCCTGTTCCTTCCATCCAACGCTCCCTCCATCCTCCATTCCCCTGCTCCTTCCATCCTCTATTCCCCTGCTCCTTTCATCCTTCATCCCCCTGTTCCCTCCATCCCCCTGCTCCTTTCATCCTTCATCCCCCTGTTCCCTCCATCATCCTGCTCCCTCCATTCTTCATCACCCTGCTCCGAGTCCTTTCAATTCGTCCTCCATCCCCTGCTGCTTCCATCCTTGATCCCCCTGATCTCTCCATCCCCCCTGCATCCTCACCCTCTGCACAGCCTGCCGCCCTCTGCACTCATCACAGTCACTGTCACTGAGAGTCTGTCAGTGCTGTTGTCACATACCTTGCACTGCAGCCTGCACAGCATTAGTCGTCCTCCTCCATCTTCTTTCCCTCTGGGCAAAACTCCGCCCACCCGAGTCACATGCATGTGACATCATCGCAGGTCCTCTGGCGCTGAGGAAACTGTGCTACTAGTACTACACACAGCATTTGACACAGGTCAGTGCTGCTCTTTAGATTTTCCGGTACGCCGTACCGGTATGTACTGCCGATCTTCAGATTTTCCAGTACGGCGTACCGGTATGTACCCCCACAAAAAAAACACTGGATCCGTGCATCCTGGAAGACGTGGTAATTAAAGGAGGAGGTGAACAGACTGCTTTACTATTTTACAAATATTCAAAAAGGGGACAAAATCTGATCCAGGAAATATTAGATCGATAAGTTCATCCTCTATTGTGGGTAAAATTCTTGAGGCTTTTCTAAGAGATGCTGTACTGGGAAATATCAAGAAGAATGACCCAGTACTAATATGGGTTTATGTGGCACTGGTCCTGTCACACTAACATAATCAGCTTTTATGAAGAGGTAAGACACAGACTGTACCAGGGAAAAGCAGTGGATGTTGTTTAAATGGACTTTTCAAAGGTGTTTGATATGGTGCCACAAAAAGGTTGGTAGATGAAATGAGAATAATGGGAAAGGGGGAAAATATTTGTAACTAGGTTAAGCACTGGCTCAGTGATAGCAAACAGTAAGTGGTTGTTAATGGAACACACTCAGACTGGGTCACAGTTAACAGTAGGGGTACCACAGGAGTCAGTATTGGGCCATCTTCTTTTTAACATATTTATTAAGAGTACAATTTCAATATTTGCAGATGATATAGTACTAAACTCTGCATGTTAATTAATACATAAGAGAAAATTTAATATTACAGAAGGTTTTATGTAACCTGGAGACTTGGGTTGAGAAATGGAAAATAAAATTTAATGGGGATAAATATAAGGTCATGCAATTGAGCAGAGGAAATAAAATGTATAAGCATGTGTTTAATTGTAAAATGCATTTGGTAGCTGGCACTGGGGAAATATGGACTTCTGTTATGGAGTATCCTTTATTGTACACTGATGTGAAATAATGAGAACTTTTGCATAACTGAAGAAGCCTGCCATGGACTCTTTCTAATTAATTGTAAAACACTGGGCAAAACTGCCCATGAAAAAGACCGGGTGAATAGCTGGACGGCAAACTCAACTTTTCTGACTCGTGTCAGGCAGCTCCTGCCAAGGCTAAATAATGTGAAGCATTATATGAGGCATAGAAGCTCATAAGAAGAACATAGTTTTACCTCTATACATGGAAATAGGACGACCACACTTAGACTATTGTGAAAAATTTTGGTCTCTGGTGTGTATAAGAAGGACAGAGCTGAAGCACTGCACCTGCAGAGAGGAGTAGAGATGAGCCGTGTTCGATTCAAAATGTTGACCTGTTATGGGCGGTGTTCAAGTTATTTGACGAATGCGAACAATTTGCTTCAAATTCGGCAGGTCGAGTTTATGTTCAATAACGGATCGATCACCAAAAGTGTAACTGGCTTTTCACAGTAATACTGTTTGTTAATGAATGTTAATATCCAGTTTCAGTGTATATTGTGCGGGGCCAGGGGGGGCAGCATTTATATCACTGCTGCATAAATAATGCCGATCTCCATTTTTTTTCTCCTAACTGCTTATACAGTGGGGCGCTGCAGGCTGTCAGCCAATCACTGACAGCAAAGTGCATTTTTTGCACACATGCAAGGGCATGTGTCTTTTGCTGTGTATGTCACATGTCCTTGCCCTATAAAACCCGGCCATTTACCCCATCGCCACCATTTCCTCAGTGCTGCAGTTGTGTGTCAGTCAGGCAGTGTTAGTTAGATAGATAGTGAGAGAATCTCAGGTTAGATAGACAGGTTTAGGGAGTAGGGACTAGTTACAGTAGAATCTCAGCCCTTTTGAGGGCTACTTCAGACAAGTAGGGATTAGTTGTAAATATCAGCCCTTTTCAGGGCTACTTCATAGAAATAGGGACTAGTTATAATATCAGCCCTTTTGAGGGCTAGGTTAGAGCACTTCCTATTAGTTTTTGCCAGGCAGGTGTGTGCAAGTGCTGTGTAAGTGTTTTTCACAGCATCTGGCCAAATCTAACTCAGGCAATCCTTTAGGACAGGTAGTGTAGCACTGCTGTGAAGAAAGCTACACCACCTGTCTTCAGTAGCCAATTTTTTACTGCAGCTAGTCCAGGCAATATTTTTGGGCTAGTAGCAGTGTCTGGTAGTCAGCGGTGTAGCCCAGCTGTAAAGTAAGCTACACCACCTGTCTATCCAGTAGCCAATTTTTTATTGCAGCTAGTCCAGGCAATCTTTTGGGCTAGTAGCAGTGTCTGGTAGTCAGCGGTGTAGCCCAGCTGTAAAGCAAGCTACACTGCCTGTCTATCCAGTAGCCAATTTTTTACTGCAGCTAGTCCAGGCAATCTTTTTGGGCTAGTAGCAGTGTCTGGTAGTCAGCGGTGTAGCCCAGCTGTAAAGTAAGCTACACCACCTGTCTATCCAGTAGCCAATTTTTTACTGCAGCTAGTCCAGGGAATTTTTTTGGGCTAGTAGCAGTGTCAGTTAGATAGTGGTGTAGCCCACTTGTGAAACAAGCTGCACTGCCTCTCTAGTTCAGACTAATTTTTAACTGCACCTAGCCCAGGTAATAGTTTGGGCCTAGAAGCAGTGTCATTTAGACAGTGGTGTAGCCCACTTGTGAAACACGCAACACCACCTGTCTAGTTCAGACTAATTTTTAATTGCACCTAGCCCAGGTAATAGTTTGGGTCTAGTAGCAGTGTCTGTTAGTCAGTGGTGTAGCCCAGTTGTGAACCAAGCTACACCGCCTGTCTATTTCATAGTAATTTTTAACTGCATCTAGCCCAGGTAATAGTTTGGGCCTAGTAGCACTGTTTGGCCACTCAGCTCTGCTCAATTTCCATCTGAATTTTTTTTGGACAACACTTCCAGAGTTGCCAATTTGTTTACATACAAAATAAGTGGCAAAAGGCCTGCTGCTGGTGAAAAGGGGAAAAGGCGTGGTGGAAAGGGAAAAAAGTTTGTGTCCGTGGTGTAGGTGGTAAAGCAATAGTAACATCTGCTGAAGAAAGACCATCTTCCAGCTAAACTAAGATGTCTACTTCTTTTCGTGGACAATCTGATATGATCCCTTTCTTACAGACACGAGTCACACGACGATCACAACCAATTGTAGATGAGGCACAAAAAGAGCAGGGGCTTGAATGGATAGCAAGTGCTTCATCAAGTGGGCTTCCTCCACTTCAAAATCACAAATACACCAGTCCTCAGAGGTGTCACCCCAATCGCACTTGCTTCCTCACAGCTCCCAAGTCTCCAGCCGTCCATCTGACTATGGGGTAAGACAAATGGTTGAGTATGCAGAGATGTTCACTCATACTATAGCCTGGGAATCAGAGGTCTGCTCCAAAGCTTCTGTGAGTCCAGATGAGGATATGATCTATTCTGATGCCCAGAAGCTTTGTGAGTCGGATCCAGGCTAAAATTAAGAAGGTTCTGAGCAAGCATAATGTAGATCCTCATTCCCAAACTGTAAGTCCTGTTGGTGGAGACAATGAGGAAGATGCTGATGAGACTGAGGTACCTGATTGGAAGAACAACTTGAATTTTCTGTCAGGGCAGGAAGAGGTTGACTCTGAGGACGACGGGTGTGAGAGCATACAGGGTGATGATGAGGTTGAAGATCCCACTTACTGTCAACCCACAGTCAGCCAGTCGATGAGAGGCAGCAGAGGAGGTGGAGGAGGATGCTAGTGATGACGAGGTTAGGTTCACCTTCCTGGACAGAGACGGAGTACTGGAAGCATGTCAACAACTGCATCCTCAACCACAACTCTTTCTCTGAGCAGAAGTCATGGTGGCTCTTCTTCAGGTCGCATGGGCTCTAAGCCTTGCCTAGCCTGGGCCTTTTTTCAGATCGCAAAGGATGACCCAACTCAGGATGACACAGGGGTAGAATAGTCCTTGTGGATGCATGACTTGTTCATCTTAATGAACGTTAGTCTGTCTACATTGTCACTAGACATAGCCGCGTGCGCTTATCTGTCAGCACACCACCAGCAGCACTGAAGGCACGTTCAGAGAGAACGCTGGCTGCGGGGCACGACATGATCTCCAAGGCATGAGCGGTGAGCTTAGGACATTTTTCCAGATTGGAAGCCCAAATTGAACAAAGGTCCAGTTCCAGAGTAATGGCATCAATGTTCACTTGGAGATACTCCTTTGAAATTCACTATGTGCACCACTGGTGTTTTGTGGAAAAGCAGATCTAAGATTCTGTAACAGCTTCTGCTGATACTCCTGCATGTGTGAATCCCTTTCTATGGCAGGAATTATTTTGCCAAATTTACTCTTGTACCGAGATCTAAGAGTGTGGCAAGTCAGTAGTCGGCATTACTTCAAATTCTGACAATACCAGGGTCATGATGCATGTAGTGCAGCAAGAAGGCACTCATGTGTCTTGCGCATCAAGGAGACCCAAGTCCTTGTTGTGTTGGTGGCGGTTAGGTAAGAATCATGCTTCCTTCCTCTGACCTCTCCCCCCAACCTCGCACAACAGAAATGTGATCAAGGTCTCCCTCATCTGATGAGTCTTCCATGCCCATTGCCAGTTCATCCTTCATTTGTTCCTTGGCTCCTGCACCTTCCACAACAGTTTGGCTGCTTCCATGCGCCCTCGTTAATCCCTCTCCCCCACCCTCCCATGCCTGCCGCCTTGGTGCTGCCAACCGTCTGGACCTTGGAGATCTTGTTATCCCTTCCACATATGACTCCTCCTGTACTTCCTCCCCCTACTCTTGTCCCACGCCTGACTCTGAATACTGTTTAAAGTGTGCTCCAGCATATAAGTGACCGAAATAGTCATGCTTGGCATCATCAGCACTAAACATCTTTGTCGCCATTTCAAAACTGTGTAGAAGGGTGCATAGGTCCTTGATCTGAGACCACTCCAGCAGCGTGATTTACTCCACCTCTGGATCTCGTTGGCCCAGGTTGTATGTCATAACGTATTGCACCAGGGCTCGTTGGTGCTGCCACAGTTGCTGCAACATGTGCAGAGTTGAATTCCATCGTGTCGGCACATCGCATTTCAGCCGGTGAACTGGCAGCCCGAACGACTTCTGTAGAGATGCAAGTCGTTGAGCTGAGGGATGCGAATGACGAAAGTGAGCACACAGCGACCGTGCCCTCTGCAGAAGCCCATCTAGGCCGGATAGTGGGCTAAAAATTGCTGGACAACCAGGTTCAAAACGTGAGTCATACAAGGCATGTTTCACATAGCCCCGCAATGCCGCATCCAGGTTTGCAGCATTGTCGCACACGGCCTTCCCTAGCTACAGGTTCAGTGGAGACAACCATTGATGAAACTCGGTCTCCACAACTGACCACAACTCCTCAGCTGTGTGACTCACATTTTCCAGACATTTCAATGTAAACACCGCCTGATGCCATTGAGCCCTGCTGCCAGCATAGTAAGGAGGAACTTCTACATACAGAGGATTGACGCACAACTAGTGGGGATGGCAAGACTTGGACAGCAGACCCTTCTCCAGCTCTCACCATAGTTACCCAGTTCCCAGTCAGCGACATGTAACACCCCTATACATGCTTACTGGTCCAAGTGTCTGTGGTGAAATGCACCCTGTCACACACAGAGTTTCTCAAGGAAGTGGTGATGTTGTGTGCGACTTGCTGGTGTTGCGCAGGCACAGCTTTCTTTGAGAAGTAGTGGCGACTGGTCAGCTGGTACTAGGGCAATGCGATGGGCATAAGGTCTCGAAAATCCTCTGTGTCCTCCAGGCAGAAAGGCAGCATTTCTGTAGCCAACAGCTTGCAGATGGTGAAATTCAATCTCTTAGCTTCCTCATGGCTAGGAGGAAATGGTCTTTTACTTGTCCACATCTGAGGGACCGAGGGCTGGCTGCTGTGCTGAGACGGGGTTGGGTAGGGTGTCCCCGGAAACTGCTGGTCTGTGAAGAAGGTGCAGGCGGAAATATTATGTTGCCTTCATCCAAAGGTGGTGCTTTCGAAGTCTGACAGCGCTCAACACCAGCAGGTGTTTCCACTTCTAAAAGAACTGTCAACCTGCCAATCAGACTGGCTGTTGCAGGTAAAGAGGTGGAAGGTCTGCGTCCAAAAGCATGTGTGACTGCTGTCCCCACAGTCACAGAGGATGAAGAGGCCGCAGATGCACTTGATGGGGCAGATGGTGATTAGCCCGGCCCGCTAGGCCGCATTGTAGCACAGTGAGCTTCCCACTGCAACTTTTGCTTCATATCCATGTAATGGTTCATGCATGAAGTACTCAAACTATTGATTTTTTGGCCTCTACTTAGATTTTGGTGACAAATCTTACAGATAACATGGGAAGACTAAAGGCTTGTGGATTTTTTAATGTGCTGCATTAAAGTCACCTCACCAACCATTTTAAGCTTGCAACTCTGGGGCAATTGATGCCTTTTTAAGTGGTGTCTGTGCCCAAATTTTTGGAAAAAATTGAGACTCTTGTTGGAGTCCCCTTGCTGTGTTTTACATGATTTTAGAAGAGCATGACATGCCTATATCTGTGTCTCTTCCTCCTTTTACTCATCCAGCTCTTTTCTGTTCACATTTTTTTTATGTACTTGTCACTTTTCCATGTATTTGTTTTGTCTTCTGAGTAGTTTGTCACCTTTTTGGACACCTTAGAAGGTGTTTTCTTTGTGTTTGTATGTGTTTGTGTTTGCCTGCTATTGTTTTCAATGGTGTTCGATGGTGTTCTAAGAACATTCAACCAACATTCGACGAACACCCCCCAATTCGACGAATCAAATCGAATTCGAACACTAGGGTGGTGGCTCATCTCTAGAGAGGAGCAAGCAAAATTATTAAAGGACTGCGTGGTTTACATTACCAAAACAGTTTATTAAACTTGTTTTTTTTTAGTTTGGACAATCTTATTACAATGTACAAATACATAATGGGACAGTACGGAGATCTGTCTAGTGTTCTTTTTAAATGTAGATCTGTGACGGGGACAATGGGGCATCCTCTATATCTTGAGGAAAGAAGGTTTAATCATAATAACTGACGCAGATTTTTTTTTACTGTAACATCAGTGAGAATATGGAACTCAGGCTCCCTTCACATCACATTTTTTTGGGATCCGTGGCTATCCATTGTAAGGATAACCACGGATCAGAGTTGGCCTCTATGTATCCCTTCGGGCACAGATGGGCACGGATTGGTCCATAATGGCCATCTTTGTGTGCAGGGATCCAATTGTGTCTGCTTTTTTCACTTCCCCAAAATCGGAGACTGCTCCGATTTTTGGCGCAACGGACACAATTCGACAACATCCGATCCGACATTGTCTGATTGAAATAACATGGGGGTCTATGGAGCTCGAATCCGGGAAGAAACAGGATTGTTTTCCAGATCCAGTGTTAGTGTACTGAGCATGCTCAGTACACTAAAACTGCTATGTTCAGTGTAATTTCACTTTAGCTGTGTATCTACATACACTGATAAAGTAAAATTAAATAAAGCAATGTGTTAAAAATAAAAAAAAAATGCTCACCTCTCCGCTGAGTGTCCTACGATGCAAGGCGTGCACATCCGATGGCTGCAGGACCTTAAACAGCTGAATGGGAAGGGGACGGCAACCCGATTAATTGATGTGTCACATGACACATGTCCGTCGATCGGCAGGCGATTTAAACCGCTTAGCTGATGCTGTTATGTGACACATCAGCTGATCGGGTTGCCGCCCCTTTCCTGGTCAGCTGATTAAGGTCCTGCAGCCATCGGACGTGGACACCTTGCATCGCAGGACACGCGGCAGAGAGGTGAGCATTTTTTAAATGTATTTTTAAAACATTGCTTTCTTTCCCTTTCGCAATGTATGTAGATAAATTGCGAAATTGAAAGTACATCGCCGCTTTGCCTATGCTTTGCAGGCTTGGCTCCTCCCAGCGCTTTCTGTGTTCGGAGCAATCAAAATAATGGATACAGACACAGAAATCGCATCCGGAATTATACATCCAGACCTGTCCGTTCCTATCCATGTGGCCCTGCAAAAAACAGGATCCCCACGTACGAGAATAAAACGTGATGTGAAGGAGGCCTTAGCCACATGATGTTCTAATGAGTGATTCACTACTAAAATTTAAGAAAGGCCTGGATGCATTTCTTGAAAAATGTAATATAATCTGTTTTGTGTATTTGATTCTGTGATTGGATGAAGATCAAGGGAATTAGTTGGATTGCTGTATGTGGGGTCGGGAAGGAGTTTTTGCCCTAATATGGAGCTTATTGTTTACTCCATGGGGTTTTTGCTTTCCTCTGAATTAACAGGTTGTGCTATTGATTGAACTCGATGGACTTAAGTTTACCTTCAAGCTTAGAAAACCATGAAACTATAATTGTACGGGGAATGTATGACAGCAGCATTAAAATAATATTGGTTTAAGTCTGACATCCCTGTGAGTGTCTCTATATAATGGACATAACCTTTAGGTGTTTTGATTACAGGAACTCAGAACCAAAAGAGGGTTTAATTTGTGAAAGCTTAGTCTGGTAAATACAGGTCTCAAAGCCTGAACAGATACCGTATATACTCGTGTATAAGCCGAGTTTTTCAGCACAGAAATTGTGCTGAAAAGTGCCCCCCTCGGCTTATACACGAGTCAGTGACGGCTGACTGTGTGGGGCCGGTGTCCGGGGGCTGGAGGAGGTGGGGGAGGCTGTACAATGAGCGGCCGGTCACGTGGGGCCGCTCATTAG
Source organism: Allobates femoralis (assembly GCA_033576535.1). Lineage (NCBI taxonomy): Eukaryota > Metazoa > Chordata > Amphibia > Anura > Aromobatidae > Allobates > Allobates femoralis. Next base: position 485,428,044 of record JARQOC010000003.1, read on the forward strand.
TGCAATGCAATATGCACTGCATCCCCCTGTCCATCAGCGGCAGGGGGAGCCGTGCATATTACATAGCACTGTCAGTGCTCTCCCGCCCCCTGTGGTAGTATACAGCAGCCCCCCGTGGTAGCATACAGCAGCCGCCCCGTAGTATATACAGCAGCCCCCCGTGGTAGTATACAGCAGCCCCCCTGTGGGTATATAGAGCCCCCCCCCCGTTGCTGCCGCACACCTGTAAAAAGAAGATCTTTCATACTTATCCTCCTGCTGTCACGCGATCATCCTCCGCTCTTCTTGCTTGCACCCGGCGTCCATCCACGTGACCGCGCACAAATAGTGACGTCATTATTTGTGCGCGGTCATATGGATGGACGCCGGGGCCCGGGTGCAAGCAAGAAGGAGAGCGGAGGATGATCGCGTGACAGCAGGAGGATAAGTATGAAAGATCTTCTTTTTACAGGTGTGCGGCAGCAACGGGGGGGGGGGGGCTCTATATACCCACAGGGGGGCTGCTGTATACTACCACGGGGGGCTGCTGTATATACTACGGGGGGGCTGCTGTATACTACCACGGGGGGGCTGCTGTATTCTCACAGGGGGGGGCTGCTGTATATACTACGGGGGGGCTCTATATACCCACAGGGGGGCTGCTGTATACTACCACGGGGGGCTGCTGTATACTACCACGGGGGGGCTGCTGTATTCTCACAGGGGGGGGCTGCTGTATATACCACAGGGGGGGACTGCTGTGTACCCACAGGGGAGGGGCTGCTGTATATACCACAGGGGGAGGCACTGCTGTATACTACCACAGGGGAGGGGCTGCTGTATATACCACAGGGGGGGACTGCTGTATACCCACAGGGGAGGGGCTGCTGTATATACCACAGGGGGAGGCACTGCTGTATACTACCACAGGGGAGGGGCTGCAGTATATACCACATGGGGAGGCACTGCTGTATACCCACAGGGGGGGCTGCTGTATACTACCACAGGGGAGGGGCTGCTGTATATACCTCTGTGGCTGCTGTATACTACCACAGGGGGAGGCTGCTGTATACTACCACAGGGGGAGGCTGCTGTACACTACCACAGGGGGAGACTGCTGTATACTACCACTGGGGAGGCTGCTGTATACTACCACTGGGGAGGCTGCTGTATACTACTACTGGGGCTGCTGTATATACCTCTGTGGCGGCTGTATACTACCACAGGGGGAGGCTGCTGTATACTACCACAGGGGGAGGCTGCTGTATACTACTACTGGGGGAGACTGCTGTATACTACTACTGGGGGAGACTGCTGTATACTACCACAGGGGGAGACTGCTGTATACTACCACAGGGGGAGACTGCTGTATACTACCACAGGGGGAGACTGCTGTATACTACTACTGGGGGAGACTGCTGTATACTACTACTGGGGAGACTGCTGTATACTACCACAGGGGGAGACTGCTGTATACTACCACTGGGGAGGCTGCTGTATACTACCACTGGGGAGGCTGCTGTATACTACCACTGGGGCTGCTGTATATACCTCTGGGGCTGCTGTATACTACCACTGGGGCTGTATATACTTCTGGGGCTGCTGTATACTACCACTGGGGCTGTATATACCTCTGGGGCTGCTGGATACTACCACTGGGGCTGTATATACCTCTGGGGCTGCTGGATGCTACCACTGGGGCTGTATATACCTCTGGGGCTGCTGTATACTACCAATGGGGCTGTATATACCTCTGAGGCTGCTGTATACTACCTCTGGGGCTGCTGTATACTACCACTGGGGCTGCTGTATACTACCTCTGGGGCTGCTGTATACTACCACTGGGGCTGCTGTATATACCTTTGGGGCTGCTGTATACTACCTCTGGGGCTGCTGTATACTACCTCTGGGGATGCTGTATACTGCCACCGGGGCTGTATATACCTCTGGGGATGCTGTATACTACCACTGGGGCTGTATATACCTCTGGGGCTGCTGTATACTAACTACTGGAGCTGCTGCTGTATATACCACTGGGGCTGCTGCTGTATACTACCACTGGGGAGGCTGCTGTATACTACCATTGGGGGGCTGTATACCACACTGCTGGGGGCTGTATACCTGTGCTGGAGTCCACCCTCGGCTTATACACGAGTCAATAGGTTTTCCCAGGTTTTGGGGGCAAAAGTAGGGGGGTCGGCTTATACACGGGTCGGCTTATACACGAGTATATACGGTAGTCTGTTAACATTTTCTATTAACTACTGGAAGGGGGGTGTTTGGAAGAAAAGGCCATTTAATATGGAAGATACTCACTTCTAAAATATCTTATGGTCCAGTCACAGACCTGAGTTTGGAATTTTAAAATCTAGGACATCCTGGAAACATGAGTACAGCTTGAAGCATATAAGAAGCTGGGTGACACAAAACAAAGCTGTTGACATGTGGGGGCCTGCCCATGCTAGAATATATTCCATATTTCATTGTTCTCCTCCCCCAGTTAAACAGAAGACAACTTTAGACTGGAAATCTTAGGTACTTATGTTACTTTATTTTTTGACCGTTTGCTTATGTGTGTATTGTTTTATATTTAGCTTTTATACCTTTTATTGCCAGTATTGCATTTTTTATATTGTAGCTTAAAGTTTAATAAGTTTGATTCTTGTATGTTGTAAATAATCCATAGCCTTACAGAGAGTGTGTGATCCTTTTGAATGTCAAATAGTAGTATATAGTATACTATCCTGTATAGTGAGAAACAGATCTGGGGTCAGAAACCAAGACGGCTCATTAAACAAAGGTGTAAGACAAATCATTAACCATGACCCTTCCCACCCTGAGGAGACCAGACCCTAGCTGTCAGCTTCACCTTGGCTGGGGATCTAATTTGGGAGGAACCCCATGTTTTTTTAAAAATTATTTGTTTATAAATAAATAATTTAAACAAATCATGTGCTGTGACCTCTGTTTTGGATTTCCAGCCAAGTTAAAGCTGCCAGCTGCGGCCCACAGGGTCCAGTTACCTGCTTTACCTTATCTGACTAAGACTTGGAAATAGACACAACATAAACTCCAATTCTTCTCCAGGGAGAGACTCCACTGTATCAACTGGAAAGATCAACACTTCTTTCTCCAAAGACAGCTCCTTCACAGGTCAGCTAAGAATGAACTATAGCCGGCAAAGGGAGGAGTGAGGAGTATGCTTATATAGCGGAAGGGCATGGCAGCAGCTGAGACATCAACTACATACTACTCACAGCAGGCTAAAAAGGAGCCTTAACCTTTTCAGCACCAGATGGGATTAAATAAACTCCTGCTCAGAATAGGTGATGATTAGGCGCAAAAGATGATTTGGATCAGGTAATTGTTGTGACCTTCTCATCCCAGACCTCTCCGAGGTCACATCAAGCTTTGACACACTTATGACAATAAGTTTGGGATAAGTGGAAGTAAAGATTCTTAACAGTAATTTAATTTAATAAAATCAAGGCAAGGGCACAGACCCCAATCTTTCTTTTTAGCAAAGAATAACCCAGCCGCTAAGGGTAAGGAGAAAGGATGATTATTACCCTTCCATAAACTTTCATTTACATATTCTTTCATGGTTCAGGACCTAGTAAAGTATACAGATGAGTTTTAAGAAATTTAGCATTAGGGATAAGATTAATATCACAGTCATAATGACAATGGGCAAGTAATATCTCTGCCTCTTTTTCTGATAACGCATATCCAAAGTCTTTCAAGACCCAAGGCAGACCCTGCAGGCTAGCAGAGAAATCCTGTACAGAAATAAGACATCTTTTATAATAATTGGGGCTTCACTAAAAATATGCTTCCAACACTGATTAATGACAGAATTGTGAATGTGCTGCCATGGAAATCCCATTACCAAACCCACAGGTTAATTATCAAAAACATAGCAGGAGATGGACTCAGAGTGAAGTATTTCCACTTTAGGTGTGAATTTTATTGCTACCAGCTGGACAAGGTTCTGGAGTAATGGTGTCGTGTCAATGGCCACAGTTTGCATGGGTCTTTACAATCTAACTGTCCCTAATCCTAATCTCAGAACCAGTCCTAAATCAGTGAAGTTTGCTGCAGTCCCACTGTCAATGAAAGCTAATGCTGATAATGACTGACTTTGGAAAAGTAGCTTCACGTCCAGTAATACTTTTTCTGAGGAGTAAAAGGGTACCTGGAAGTCTGGGTGACCTTTTAAACAATCATCCAGCGTTTGATGTTTCTTAATGGCTTGCTTGATTGAAGGCCTACTGAGCAGAAGATGTCAAGCATAATCACAGTAAAGGCATAGTCCAAGATCACATATCAATGGTCCGAAAGCTGGCAACTTCAACTTCCATCGGTTCTGGCTCAGGTGGTTCAATTTGAAAACATTTCTGGAGCCCCCTGTCTCTCATCATGTCTTTCCCAAATCCTCTGATACAACTGAATGGCGTGGGTAATGGTCTCCCCCAAGGTACAGGGTGGGATATACAGAGCCAGAGTATCTAAAAAGAGAAAAGAGGGTATGCAAAAAGGCAAGTAATACAACCTGCTATCATGTTCAAAAAAGTGCTCTTAATTTTTTTAGCACAAAAGGTGAAAGACATAGACAAAAAACATACAAGGATTGAAAACAATTAAGAGGTGACATAGCCAAATTGTATGGGATCCCAAACAAATAATAATGGGAAGAAACTCCCTCCTAGACTAACCAAAAGATCTGTAGTAAATTTAGAACCTGGTGCGGTTATTTTACAACGCTCACAGATTTACATATAGGAAGATTGCACAAAGTAAATTTACCATCAAATATTTAAACAAATAGAAATATATGTACCCATGAACATGGTCAATAAGATATATGGTGCAAATATAACAGAATGTCAAATTGGACATAGGTTACAAGTACAACTAACCAAATAAAGGAGAGTGTTCATATAAGAAAATATAGTAACCAGGTAGCCCAACTGAGTAATCAACTACATAGTACCAGCTGAGAGCTGGACTTACCAGGCATTTTGGAGAGGTATGTAGGTCACAGAGGAAGTAATAGCGATCCTCACGCGTATTGCTGTCTAGCATGACAGCTTCATCAGGGAGGTGCATGGATAGTGTCTATACAGGTCCTATATATAGTATGGATATAGTAATCTACTACATTAATCTTGATAATATAAGAGAGCGTGTGGCGGAAGCCCGCACGCCCCGGCCCTGATTAGGGTGGCTACACTGTTTTTCAACACTGATAGATCAGCACATCCCTGCCTCTGATTGGATGGCTGAATTGTCTATCACCATCCTGACAACTCAGTTTTGTAGTATACTAACAGCATAGCACACCCCCGCCCAGGATTGGATGACTGAACTGTTAATGCATCCAAACACACTGATAGGACGAATTGTGACATACTCAATCTGCAGTAGAACAACAGAGTCCTGACAATCCCACATTCCCCTCCCACATCCACTATAATAACCAAATGTTTTCCATACTCAGTAAGATGCCACCCATAAATTCCCATACAGTATGATGGACTCGAAAGCCCCCTATACTCAGTAAGATGAAGTACCCAGTTCACCATACAAATTAATAAGCAAACATCCTCAAATACAGTATGATGGCATCTACAGTCCCTGAAATACAGTAGTATGAAAACCCCAAAACAGAATGATGGCCCCACTGCTCCTTACACAATATATGATGTCCACAACACAAGTATGAGGTTTCCACAGTGCCCCATACATTCTAACAGCTTCATACCTTCCCTCAAGTACTTACAGAAAAAATTTAAAAACTACTCACCTAACCCTGATCCTCCGATGCATGTCTAGTTTGTGCAGTATGTCAACTATAGCTCGGCACAGAATGCATGATCAAATAATGTCACTGTGCCTGATGTTCTATGATTCAGACACACAATCTGAAAGGTGAAAGAGAGAACCAAAGCTTCCCTGTTCCACCAGTTTTATTTTTATTATTATCTGCATCTGGAAGAGGCAGGTATCAGTGATATTAGGAAATCCCTATAGAGGGAAGAAAAGTGCTGTGTGGGGCAGTGTGCCCCTGGCTCCAGTGCTTTGGCTTTACTGATTTGAGGACTGGGCAGAAATTAGGGGATGGGCGAGTCTACTCGCTAGGACTCGGGACTCGGCGATTCTGAAGGTACTCGCAGGACTCGTTACTCGGAGAATCTCCCAGCTTGGACTCGCACAGTGACGAGTCCAATGGAATTCAATGGCAATAAGCTTGACTCTTCACAGATACCCGCTGTCAGCAGCGAGTCTGAGCGAGTCTACGATTCCGAGTCCTACGAGTCTACGATTCCGAGTCCTGTATACTGTATTTGGGAGTTGGACTCTCGAATACAGAATCTGTTATGTTCCGAGTCAGCACAGCGTGCGTGTTAGGTCAGAAAACTTGTGAAGATAGCCAATCATAGTCAGTAATGGCATAGCAAAGTTGGTTGTGTCAGGACTATGATTGGCTGCTGTCCATCGTGATGCCTATGTCATCTATGACAGGCAAGGCAGTATATAAGGCTTGTCCCCGCCATTTTGGCCACATTCCTGAGACGATCTGACCTAGTATAGGGAGAGAGAGATATATGCTGGAGCAGATCAGGGATTGTCAGTGTAGGGAAGATTCCTTATATTAACCCAAAAAGCTCTTCTGAGAGCTAGGAGGGAGGACAGAGTAGTGCTGTGTAGGCAGGCAGGCAGGCAGGGAGGGAAGGAAGGAGAAGCCTTAGAGTGCACACAGGACGGACCTCATAGCTTAGCTTACTCACTCAGCTTTGCTAACAGCTGCAGTCAGAGGCTTAGCTGAGGTGCTGTTTCCTTTTTGTTTTTGCACCAGATCGATTTTTGTTCCTAATAAGCCATACAGCGTTATTTTTTCTGTGGCAGACCAGTGCGTTGCTGCTAGCATGTACACCACCTTAGGGAGTGTAGTGTGCGGCTTCACTGCCAAGTGTGAGCGCGCACACTTACCCCGCCAGCAAGTGACGCATTCAGCAACACCAAACCACATCTCAGTGGCTGTGCGCACTTAAAACCAATTTTTTTAGGGAGTGTAGTGTGCGGCTTCACTGCCAAGTGTGAGCGCGCACACTTACCCCGCCAGCAAGTGACGCATTCAGCAACACCAAACCACATCTCGGTGGCTGTGCGCACTTAAAACCAATTTTTTTAGGGAGTGTAGTGTGCGGCTTCACTGCCAAGTGTGAGCGTGCACACTTACCCCGCCAGCAAGTGACGCATTCAGCAACACCAAACCACATCTCGGTGGCTGTGCGCACTTAAAACCAATTTTTTTAGGGAGTGTAGTGTGCGGCTTCACTGCCAAGTGTGAGCGCGCACACTTACCCCGCCAGCAAGTGACGCATTCAGCAACACCAAACCACATCTCGGTGGCTGTGCGCACTTAAAACCAATTTTTTTAGGGAGTGTAGTGTGCGGCTTCACTGCCAAGTGTGAGCGCGCACACTTACCCCGCCAGCAAGTGACGCATTCAGCAACACCAAACCACATCTCGGTGGCTGTGCGCACTTAAAACCAATTTTTTTAGGGAGTGTAGTGTGCGGCTTCACTGCCAAGTGTGAGCGCGCACACTTACCCCGCCAGCAAGTGACGCATTCAGCAACACCAAACCACATCTCGGTGGCTGTGCGCACTTAAAACCAATTTTTTTAGGGAGTGTAGTGTGCGGCTTCACTGCCAAGTGTGAGCGCGCACACTTACCCCGCCAGCAAGTGACGCATTCAGCAACACCAAACCACATCTCGGTGGCTGTGCGCACTTAAAACCAATTTTTTTAGGGAGTGTAGTGTGCGGCTTCACTGCCAAGTGTGAGCGCGCACACTTACCCCGCCAGCAAGTGACGCATTCAGCAACACCAAACCACATCTCGGTGGCTGTGCGCACTTAAAACCAATTTTTTTAGGGAGTGTAGTGTGCGGCTTCACTGCCAAGTGTGAGCGCGCACACTTACCCCGCCAGCAAGTGACGCATTCAGCAACACAAACCACATCTCGGTGGCTGTGCGCACTTAAAACCAATTTTTTTAGGGAGTGTAGTGTGCGGCTTCACTGCCAAGTGTGAGCGCGCACACTTACCCCGCCAGCAAGTGACGCATTCAGCAACACCAAACCACATCTCGGTGGCTGTGCGCACTTAAAACCAATTTTTTTAGGGAGTGTAGTGTGCGGCTTCACTGCCAAGTGTGAGCGCGCACACTTACCCCGCCAGCAAGTGACGCATTCAGCAACACCAAACCACATCTCGGTGGCTGTGCGCACTTAAAACCAATTTTTTTAGGGAGTGTAGTGTGCGGCTTCACTGCCAAGTGTGAGCGCGCACACTTACCCCGCCAGCAAGTGACGCATCAGCAACACCAAACACACATCTCGGTGGCTGTGCGCACTTAAAACCAATTTTTTTAGGGAGTGTAGTGTGCGGCTTCACTGCCAAGTGTGAGCGCGCACACTTACCCCGCCAGCAAGTGACGCATTCAGCAACACCAAACCACATCTCGGTGGCTGTGCGCACTTAAAACCAATTTTTTTAGGGAGTGTAGTGTGCGGCTTCACTGCCAAGTGTGAGCGCGCACACTTACCCCGCCAGCAAGTGACGCATTCAGCAACACCAAACCACATCTCGGTGGCTGTGCGCACTTAAAACCAATTTTTTTAGGGAGTGTAGTGTGCGGCTTCACTGCCAAGTGTGAGCGCGCACACTTACCCCGCCAGCAAGTGACGCATTCAGCAACACCAAACCACATCTCGGTGGCTGTGCGCACTTAAAACCAATTTTTTTAGGGAGTGTAGTGTGCGGCTTCACTGCCAAGTGTGAGCGCGCACACTTACCCCGCCAGCAAGTGACGCATTCAGCAACACCAAACCACATCTCGGTGGCTGTGCGCACTTAAAACCAATTTTTTTAGGGAGTGTAGTGTGCGGCTTCACTGCCAAGTGTGAGCGCGCACACTTACCCCGCCAGCAAGTGACGCATTCAGCAACACCAAACCACATCTCGGTGGCTGTGCGCACTTAAAACCAATTTTTTTAGGGAGTGTAGTGTGCGGGCTTCACTGCCAAGTGTGAGCGCGCACACTTACCCCGCCAGCAAGTGACGCATTCAGCAACACCAAACCACATCTCGGTGGCTGTGCGCACTTAAAACCAATTTTTTTAGGGAGTGTAGTGTGCGGCTTCACTGCCAAGTGTGAGCGCGCACACTTACCCCGCCAGCAAGTGACGCATTCAGCAACACCAAACCACATCTCGGTGGCTGTGCGCACTTAAAACCAATTTTTTTAGGGAGTGTAGTGTGCGGCTTCACTGCCAAGTGTGAGCGCGCACACTTACCCCGCCAGCAAGTGACGCATTCAGCAACACCAAACCACATCTCGGTGGCTGTGCGCACTTAAAACCAATTTTTTTAGGGAGTGTAGTGTGCGGCTTCACTGCCAAGTGTGAGCGCGCACACTTACCCCGCCAGCAAGTGACGCATTCAGCAACACCAAACCACATCTCGGTGGCTGTGCGCACTTAAAACCAATTTTTTTAGGGAGTGTAGTGTGCGGCTTCACTGCCAAGTGTGAGCGCGCACACTTACCCCGCCAGCAAGTGACGCATTCAGCAACACCAAACCACATCTCGGTGGCTGTGCGCACTTAAAACCAATTTTTTTAGGGAGTGTAGTGTGCGGCTTCACTGCCAAGTGTGAGCACGCACACTTACCCCGCCAGCAAGTGACGCATTCAGCAACACCAAACCACATCTCGGTGGCTGTGCGCACTTAAAACCAATTTTTTTAGGGAGTGTAGTGTGCGGCTTCACTGCCAAGTGTGAGCGCGCACACTTACCCCGCCAGCAAGTGACGCATTCAGCAACACCAAACCACATCTCGGTGGCTGTGCGCACTTAAAACCAATTTTTTTAGGGAGTGTAGTGTGCGGCTTCACTGCCAAGTGTGAGCGCGCACACTTACCCCGCCAGCAAGTGACGCATTCAGCAACACCAAACCACATCTCGGTGGCTGTGCGCACTTAAAACCAATTTTTTTAGGGAGTGTAGTGTGCGGCTTCACTGCCAAGTGTGAGCGCGCACACTTACCCCGCCAGCAAGTGACGCATTCAGCAACACAAAACCACATCTCGGTGGCTGTGCGCACTTAAAACAAATTTTTTTAGGGAGTGTAGTGTGCGGCTTCACTGCCAAGTGTGAGCGCGCACACTTACCCCGCCAGCAAGTGACGCATTCAGCAACACCAAACCACATCTCGGTGGCTGTGCGCACTTAAAACCAATTTTTTTAGGGAGTGTAGTGTGCGGCTTCACTGCCAAGTGTGAGCGCGCACACTTACCCCGCCAGCAAGTGACGCATTCAGCAACACAAAACCACATCTCGGTGGCTGTGCGCACTTAAAACCAATTTTTTTAGGGAGTGTAGTGTGCGGCTTCACTGCCAAGTGTGAGCGCGCACACTTACCCCGCCAGCAAGTGACGCATACAGCAACACCAAACCACATCTCGGTGGCTGTGCGCACTTAAAACCAATTTTTTTAGGGAGTGTAGTGTGCGGCTTCACTGCCAAGTGTGAGCGCGCACACTTACCCCGCCAGCAAGTGACGCATTCAGCAACACCAAACCACATCTCGGTGGCTGTGCGCACTTAAAACCAATTTTTTTAGGGAGTGTAGTGTGCGGCTTCACTGCCAAGTGTGAGCGCGCACACTTACCCCGCCAGCAAGTGACGCATACAGCAACACCAAACCACATCTCGGTGGCTGTGCGCACTTAAAACCAATTTTTTTAGGGAGTGTAGTGTGCGGCTTCACTGCCAAGTGTGAGCGCGCACACTTACCCCGCCAGCAAGTGACGCATTCAGCAACACAAAACCACATCTCGGTGGCTGTGCGCACTTAAAACAAATTTTTTTAGGGAGTGTAGTGTGCGGCTTCACTGCCAAGTGTGAGCGCGCACACTTACCCCGCCAGCAAGTGACGCATACAGCAACACCTAACTCCAACTCGGTGACTGTGCATTCGTCAACAATGTCTAAAAAAAAACCAATTAACAAAAAGGATGTTGCAAAGGGACAGGGACGAGGTCGTGGCCGCAGCAGTCTTGCCCAAGAAGGCACTGGTACAAGTACACAGCCTAGGATTGATAGAACGTCCTTTTTTTTACCTAGAAATCCCAGTACTCAAAAAAAACGTGTGTTGAGGCCGGATGAGCATGACAAGATAACATCTTGGTTGGCTCAGACGCCCTCGACCACTGGTTCTTGCAGTACGCAATCATCCGTGGCAAGACATTCTAGTGTCGCTACAGACAATGCAGCGCCATCCAATCCTCAAAGTCTTCCTATTGCCTCAACCCATCGGCAGCCAGAGGAAAATTTGGATATGGACCTTGGTCACTCCGATGACTTATTCGGTTCTTATCAAGGGGTTTCTTTGTCACTGCCTGACGAGATACTTGAAGTAGACGAAATGTCTACTCATGGCCAAAGTTTGGAAGCACCTCGTCCTGAAGAAAGACACTTTCACGAAATGCAAACAGTATCTCAGGAGGTGGATGATGATGAGGATGATGAGACACACATCTCATCTGGCCAGCCAGCTCAGTCAGTTTATCCAGAATCCTTTGAACTGGAAGGGGTGGATGATGACACCACAGATCCTACCTGGATTGCTGAATTGCATAGCCAAGAGAGCAGCCAGGAGGACGAAAGTGGCTATGTACCACTGGCAAAATCACAAAGGCGTACTGTCTCCAGAACACAAACTGTGAGAACAGTTGCCCAAATAGCGTCAACTGTGGCACAAACTGTACCAACTGTTGCACAAACTGCAAACACAGTTGCCCAAAATGTGTCCACAGTTGGTGTTGAACAGAGTCATCCTCCTCTTCCTCCAATTAAAAATAAAGGACGAACAGCCAGTGTGTGGCAATTTTTTAAGGATAGCCCAACTGTACCAAATATGGTTATCTGTAAGATGTGCCAGGCAAGGCTAAGCGGAGGCACGCTAAAAGGAAACCAGAGCACCAGCAGTATGCGCAAGCATATGTCTCTTAAGCACCCAATTCAGTGGGCGCCCTATCAGGGTTCAAAATCAGTGCCTTCTGATCCCAACACTTCCAGGCCACCTCAGATCCATCCTTCACCAGCAAGTGTTCAGGCTTCAGCTCCTGCTCAAGCGTACTCCTCCCAAGGTACTTTACAAGACAGACATGACAGTAGTCAATCCTCTTGTCAGTCTGGTCCAAACGTGCAGTTGTCTGTGCCACAGCTGTATGAAAGACAGCGGAAGTTCCAACCGACACACCCATATTCCCAAAAAGTGACTGCGAAAATAGCCAAGTTGTTAGCTGTGGAAATGTTGCCGTTTAGGCTTGTGGGTACAGAGTCTTTTCGGGAGTTGAAGGCTGAGGCAGCACCACGATACTCTGTACCCAGCCGCTACTTTTTCTCACGTAGTGCCGTTCCCGCGTTACACCAGCACGTGGTTAACAACTTAAAACGTGCTTTAACAAATGCTGTCACCGCAAAAGTCCACCTAACAACGGACACGTGGACAAGTAGTTGTGGACAGGGCAGATACATTTCACTAACGGCTCACTGGATCAACCTGGTGGAGAGTGTCCCAACTTCTAAAACTGTACCATCTGACATACTACCAACTCCACGAATAGCGGGCCCAACATCATTCCGGGTGTCTGCCTCCTCATATATGTCCAGTGCCCAATCTGCTTCTGCCACTTCCTTGTCCACTGCTGAGCCTCCCGCACCATCACGTCCGAGTTGGGAGCTTTGCAGTACTGCTTCAGCAAGGCGACAACAGGCTCTTCTGAAGCTTATCTGCCTAGGTGACACACGTCACACTGCAACTGAGTTGTGGAAAGGTCTCAAGCAACAGACCGATGAGTGGCTGGCCCACTGGAACTACAACCAGGTCTAGTTGTGAGCGATAATGGTGCAAACCTTGTGGCGGCAATAAAGCACGGTAAACTTTTACATGTGCCCTGCATGGCTCACGTCCTGAACCTGGTAGTACAGAAATTCCTCAAAATATACCCAGAGTTATCTGAGCTACTGGATAAGGTGAGGCGAATTTGCGCCCACTTTAGACATTCGTCCACAGCAGCTGCAAGTCTTTCAGCCCTTCAAATCCAATTTAACTTGCCGAAACACAGGCTAATTTGCGACATGCCTACGCGATGGAACTCCACCTTCCATATGTTGGCAAGGTTTAATGAGCAGCAGAAGGCAATAGCGGAATTTCAGCTGCAACATGCCCGTCAACCCGGAAGTCATACCACACACATCAGTACTTTCGAGTGGGTCTGGATCGCTGACCTTTGCGAGTTGCTGGATAACTTCGAATACTGCACCAAACTGGTCAGTGGGGATCAGTCGATTATCAGTCTCACCATCCCCATGCTCTGCCTGCTCCAAGAATCCCTAATGAATCTCAAAACAGATGCTTTGAGAGCACAGCGGATGGCTATGGAGCCAGAATTGAACATCGCTGATCCTAGCCACCCAAGCCAATATCAGCAGGCTACATTGGTTCAGGAAGATGGTGATGAGGGTGATGATGAAGAAGATTTATTTTTCTCTGGTACTGATGTGAACCCAGATGGGACTCCCAACCCTACGTTTATGTCGGTACAGCATGGGTGGGCTGAAGAGGAGGAGGCGGACACCGATTTAGAGGCCACGACGCGTAGTGATCTTCATTCTGTTGTAACCGAGGAGATGAGTCTTTGCAGCTTAGCACACATGGCTGAAGTAATGTGTCAATGTGTCTCCAAAGATCCACGCGTCATACACATCTATGACAGCGACCTCTACTGGTTGGCAACGTTTTTGGACCCACGGTACAAAGACAAATTTCATTCGCTGCTGTCGCACTCATCCAGGGGCTTAACGATGGATAATGTAAAGAGGGTTCTTCTTGATATTTTGCTGGCAATATCACCGTCTGAATCCGCTATACATCGAAGAACCAGCTCTTTGCAACAGCAGCCTTTGGTTGGGACACAAACGCCATCAATGACAAGAAGAGGTGGGGGTAAGATGTCCGCCAACTGGGCGATGTTCAACAGACCTTCCAATCAAGAACGGAATTTGCCTACGGTCACCTTGAGTAGGAGACAACAATTGTCCAACATGGTGCAGCAGTATCTCAGTGACAGTACCAGCTTCCTAACCGACCCTTCTGTACCCTTTAATTACTAGGTTTCCAAGCTGCACACTTGGACTGAGCTCTCATTGTATGCCTTGGAGGTGCTGGCATGCCCAGCTGCTAGTGTGACATCAGAGCGTGTTTTCAGTGCCGCTGGGGGTATAGTCACTGATAGAAGGTCCCGCCTCACCACAGAAAATGCCGACAGGCTCACTCTAATTAAATTCAACAAGGATTGGATATCATCACAGTTCCTAAGCCCTCCAGACGACAGTACACAATCCTAGATTAACCTAATCATAAATTATATGATTGGGAGATTGCGCTGTTAAAGTGACCCTGAACCCAGAAGCCAACCCCACATCCCCTTCATACCTATGCATGCAGCTTGTGAAGCTGCTGCCATCCATCCATGAATCTTGCAAAACCGCTGGGGCACTCTTCATAAATCATAGTTTTCATATCTCATTTCTGGGCGTTTCTGTGTAATTTTAAAGCCGCAGCAGGCTGGCCTGTGTGCCGCTCTCCCCCTCCCTGTCTGCAATTCTGCACGCCCATGGCTGCGTGCTAAACAACAGAGAGGCGGCTCGCCTCATAGTATGGGCGGTGAAACTGGTATGACGTAATACGCGTCATATCGGCTTCACCGCCCATACTATGAGGCGAGCCGCCTCTCTGTTGTTTAGCACGCAGCCATGGGCGTGCAGAATTGCAGACAGGGAGGGGGAGAGCGGCACACAGGCCAGCCTGCTGCGGCTTTAAAATTACACAGAAACGCCCAGAAATGAGATATGAAAACTATGATTTATGAAGAGTGCCCCAGCGGTTTTGCAAGATTCATGGATGGATGGCAGCAGCTTCACAAGCTGCATGCATAGGTATGAAGGGGATGTGGGGTTGGCTTCTGGGTTCAGGGTCACTTTAACTATATGCCCATTTTGGACAGGAATTAATGACATGTCCCTTAGCTCTGTTGATTTCATTAGGCACCCAGTCCAAGCAATAATATGCTATGGGCCAAGCGCCCTGCTTTATGTAAAAAAAGACTTTATTAAGCCCTTTGGGCTAATTTTTTTAGGCACCAAGCCTATGCCTGCATAGTGGGCCTTGCTTGTTCTATGCTCATAGTCCAAGCAATAATATGCTATGGGCCAAGCGCCCTGCTTTTTTAAATATAGACTTTATTAAGCCCTTTGGGCTAATTTTTTGAGCCACCCAGGCTAACAAGCTTATCATGGTTTTGGAGACACCCTGGCTAACAAGCTTTTCATGGCCCTTAGGCCTGCATTTATACTAAAAATGCCAAACAGCCCCTTGGGCTAATTTTTTGAGCCACCCAGGCTAACAAGCTTATCATGGTTTTGGACACACCCTGGCTAACAAGCTTTTCATGGCCCTTAGGCCTGCATTTATACCAAAAATGCCAAACAGCCCCTTGGGCTAATTTTTTGAGACACCCAGGCTAACAAGCTTATCATGGTTTTGGAGACACCCTGGCTAACAAGCTTTTCATGGCCCTTAGGCCTGCATTTATACCAAAAATGCCAAACAGCCCCTTGGGCTAATTTTTTGAGCCACCCAGGCTAACAAGCTTATCATGGTTTTGGAGACACCCAGGCTAACAAGCTTATCATGGCCCTTAGGCCTGCATTTATACCCAAAATGACAAACAGCCCCTTGGGCTAATTTTTCGAGGCACCAAGCCTATGCCTGCATCGTGGGCGTTTCTTGTACTATCATGCTGCTGGTGCCTGGTGAAGGGTCCCACTGTACGCTCCGTAGAAAACGCGTAGACGCGATGTGTAGCATGTAGACGTCCCAGCCTCTCACATGTGTGTTCATAGTCTTGTTGCCATAGCGAGGCATTAAGTAACCCCCCAAACACAGGCACTGTTTATTTGTCAGCAACAGTTGTATGTGGAGTCATGATTTCACACTTAGTAACCAAGGTGACTTCATGCGCCATGCGGGCCGTAAAGTACTTGCTAATGATGCTCTCTCCCCTGTCCCCCACGCCAAATGTCTCGGGGTAATCCTTGACTCCTCCCTCTCCTTCAAGCCACACCTCTAGTCCCTAACCAAGTCCCTGTGACTCCAACTCAAAAATATTTCACCAATTCGCTCGTTCCTCAATCCTGACACTGCTGAAACACTCATAAATGCCCTCATCATCTCCCGCCTTGACTACTGCAACCTCCTTCGCACAGGCCTCCCTGCCAACTCTCTTGCACCTCTCCAATCTATACTAAACTCTGCTGCCCGACTAATCCATCTGTCCTCACGCTACTCCCCTGCCTACCCCCTCTGCCAAGCCCTTCACTGGCCCCTCCGCCCCACAGAGAGCTCACTTTAAAACACTGACCATGACATTCAAAGCCTTACACAACCTATCCCCACCATACATCTCCGACATGATCTACCGATACCATCCCTCACGCAACCTGCGTTCATCCCAACAACTTGTCCTACACTCCCCCCTCATCTCCTCTTCCCACAACCGCATACAGGATTTCTCCCGGTCATCCGCCATGCTCTGGAACTCCCTGCCCCACCTCAACAGTCAGTCGCCTACCCTGTGAACCTTCAAGAGACACATAAAGACTCACCTCTTCCGACAGGCCTACAACCTGCCATGAGACCCCGCTACACGCCCCACGACCGACACCTTCCCCACCCTATTGTATCCCCACCCACCCCTCGTAGAATGTGAGCCCACGCGTACAGGGTCCTCTACTCTTGTACCTGTATGACCTTATTGTCTATGTTTATTGTACTTGTCCTTGTGTACCTTATCCTCATGTAAAGCGCCATGGAACCTATCGGCACTATATAAATAAATAATAATTATAATAATGATGATGACTTGAAGCCCACCCACAAAAAAAAGTACACATCCATTCCTTGAAAAAAGACAGACACAAAGCTGTTTTTTAAAACTGTGTTTCAAAAACAAAATGGCAGCACTGGTTGGACATTGTGACCATATGAAAGGACACACCCCCAACCAATATCACCAACAAAATCAGAGGAATTGAACATTTTGCTCAAGATAACAAAAAAATGTTACATAAAAAGAAAGTTTTAAATAACAAATGGAGCCCTACAGGTCCTGGTAGGTGGGCTGTCCATCTTCTAAAAGGTCAAGGGCCCCATGTATGGCCTGGGCTAACCCTTGAGGGTGGATCCTCTGCTCTGGTGTAGGGAACGCTGGTAGGTCCCTGTTAGGTGGCCACTGGCAGTGAGGCAAATGCGGTATAGCCCTGTGGGGTGGCACATGGCTGTCCCGGGGTGTGGGCCTGCCTAGCCTGTTAGAGGCTGATAGTTTCCACCCATCCAAAAACTCAAAAACCTCACCTGGGTGGTTATTAGGCTGACAGGCTTCAAGCACTATCTGTAATGCTGACCTTGCCCGCAGTAGCCTGTCAAATGGAATATTATCCATGAATGGTATTATACTGCGGGCAAAGTCAGCATTACTCTGTTTTAAATTAAAATGAGGTGACCCCGGGATTTGACCATAAGCTGGCCCTGGCGCTCGTGGCGTCGGTGGTGGTGCTGGCCCTGCTGCTGGTGGCGGCGGTGGTGGTGCTGGCCCTGCCGCTGGTGGCGGCGGTGGTGGTGGTGGGGGCGACGCCGGTGGTGGTGATGGCCCTGCCGCTGGTGGCGGCGGTGGTTGTGCTGGCCCTGCAGCTGGTGGCGGCGGTGGTTGTGCTGGCACTGCAGCTGGTGGCGGCGGTGGTGGTGGTGGTGGCGGCGGCGACGGCGGTTGTGGTGGTGGCGGCGGCCGTGGTGGTGGTGGTGGGTTTTCTCCACGACGCCTTCTGTTTGGAGGTGGAGGGTTAGCTGCACGCCGCCGTCTGTAGTAAGCTTCTCTGTGGGTAAAGTAAAAAAAAATTTGGTGAATGCATTGCATTTGGAAACAAAAACATAGGTCAAACATTAAGTTGCACGCTTTTTAGACTCTGTGTATCTGTGTATTCTTAATCAGATATTTTTTATTATTATTAAAGAATAAGCAACTGTACATAACATAAAGGAATACGTGACTTTGTTTGCTAATTCCATAATAATACATAATTTTTCCCCCCCTTATTACCACCCACCCCCCCATCCCATCTAATCTAGACGATCAATAACACCAATGGTTCACATGAAAAAAACGTCCCCCTGACTTCACTTTTAACTTTACATACTTAATTTTCAAAACTTTTAGCTTATATCATCTATATAAACCAGGGAAGGGGTTGAAACGTATACAATATATATATAATCTACTTATATAATCGGGAGTTTGAAATTCGGGCACTGTTGCCGAATCCCAAACTCCTTAGCGTCACTGCGAGCGGAGACGCGTATGCGCTTTTGCGAGCCGCAGACGCTTAACTCACACAGCCGCTATAGCGTTTTCGCGAGCGGCCTCGCGCCCTCCGCTCCCAGCAAGACCTGCGCCCCTGACAGCGCCACATCCGCCCCGGCATGCTGGCATTTGTACTTACCCCGTCTGTGCACCCACAGGTCTTAGCAGATCACTGATGCTGACAGCGGGGGGGACAACACAGACAATCAAATCAGGAGGAGGTCAGTGTCAGGAGGAGATGACAGCCGCCCGCCGGGGCCTGTGACACTGCAGAGGTCACAGCGGGGCTGTGTGTGCGGACAACGGGGAGGCTGGGGGCTACGGACGTACCGGACACGTCCTCTGCTCCCGGAGATCTGCCGCGGGTCCGCGCTCGCAGCATATCTGACGCAGGAGCCGCGCTCACCCCGCCCACACCACGCCCTCTGCCAAACAACCCACACCTCTCACTGCCCTCCTGCAGCTAACCACACCCCATGTTTACCTTTGCCATGATGTCATTCAGCTGTGGCCGCTATCTTTAATAAGGTCAGTAATGATGGCAGTAATTGGATCTCTGCTCCCTCTAGCCCGCCACAACACTGTAGCACCATCTATTAACCCTATTCTCATCACCTATATACTCTGCTACCCACAAAGCGGCCTGTATACTCTGCTACCCACAGAGCCGTCTGTATACTCTGCTACCTCTGACCCGCCTGTATACTCTGCTACCCACAGAGCGGCCTGTATACTCTGCTACCCACAGAGTCGCCTGTATACTCTGCTACCCACAGACCCGCCTGTATACTCTGCTACCTCTGACCCGCCTGTATACTCTGCTACCCACAGAGCCGTCTGTATACTCTGCAACCTCAGACCCGCCTGTATACTCTGCTACCCACAGAGCGGCCTGTATACTCTGCTACCCACAGAGCCGAATTGGAACCTAATGTATATATTAATAAATAATAATAATTGTACACAACAGTGCTGCAGACACATACCTTGGCATACGGGCCACCGGGTGAAGGAAGGACAGCCGGTCGTAAAAATGGTAGTGGTTCAGCAATGGAGCGGCTCCCGGTTCTCTCTCCGAGTACTGCCGGTACTGCTTCCTATGCTGGTCCCGGCAGCTCCTCCACCGTTTTTTAAGATGGTCAACTGTGAAATGATTTCAAACCGGGTTTAGAGATGTGTAATATTTGAAACAACAAAAGTATGTGTACAAATCAACAATAACATTTTATTCATGTTGTGTGTGTAATGTGTATACAAGGCACAGTGACACGACAGTGTGGAACATCATCAACAGCATTACGGACATTGAGCTCACGTGGCCACAATCACAAATGAGGCAGGACACATGTCAACGCATAGAGAATGTAATAGTGCGGGTACCAGACTCTGGTCATTAGTGGTATTTATATACACCCAACCCCTTGGCCGTAAGAGCCAGGAGGATCAGACCTTAAACTAAGTGTACTGTTGTGACCCCATCCAAATATAGGCAACTATGCGGTGGAGCATGATAACACATTCAGGGTCCTGTATACCCTGCTATGGGGGCCCTGTATTCCCACTGCTGGGGGCCCTGTATACCCACTGGGGCACTGTCTACCCACTGCTGGGGGCCATGTATACCCACTGCTGGGGGGGCCTGTACACACACTGAGGGCCCTGTATACAGGGACTGACTGGCACCCTACAGTTTGGGTGGCAACCCTCCCTCACTGGCCCGACACAGGTGAGGACGGGGGGTGGGGGGGGGTGATGACTGGCGGCCGCCTCACAGTCACCGCAGCTCCCGCAGTCTCCTAGGGCTCGCTCCCAGCCGCAGCCTCGCGCTCCTCACAGCCGCTCGCTCACAGTCGCAGCCGCACGCCACTCACAGACGCTCACTCCCGGACGCAGCCGCGCGCTGATGACGTCATCGCGCGGCCAGGAGCTTCCGTTTCCGCCTGCTGCTTCAGGGACATGCGGATGATTCATGCTCCTGCAGCCGCATGACCCGTGGCACCTGGGCCAGTCCGCCCCTGCCTGTATACCACAATATGGGGGC
Source organism: Allobates femoralis (assembly GCA_033576535.1). Taxonomy (NCBI): domain Eukaryota; kingdom Metazoa; phylum Chordata; class Amphibia; order Anura; family Aromobatidae; genus Allobates; species Allobates femoralis. The sequence goes on from JARQOC010000003.1 coordinate 485,448,620, forward strand.
ATGTATACCCATCTGGGGGCCTGTATACTCTGCAGGGGGAGGTGTATACTCTGCTGGGGGGCTGTCTACCAGTGATAGCCGCTGTATACCAGGATGGCGGTCAATATGTTTTCACAGTTTTTGGGGGCAAAAATATGGGGGTCGGCTTATACACGGGTCGGCTTATACACGGGTCGGCAATATATAACTAATTTAACTCATTTAAATTACTTAGATTGCTCTGTTCCTCATGGTCACTCCGATGGAACGCAGGGAACATCTCTTGGGCGATCTCTCTCCAGGCTGTATTAATTTGGGTCGTATCCCCATAGTCAGGATCTGTAGGGAGCCATAGAAATGGACGAGCCTCCACAAGTGCAATAAGACGCAGTGTGTTCACCGTGCCACAGCCTGCTGCCATGATTGCACTGATGAATGGATCGCTCTGTGTGTGCGCCTGTCAGCGCGACTCGTTTCCTGTTTCCTTAAAGCATGATGTGTGCTGGAGAATCGCTTCCCTCGCATCGGCTCCAAGCCTCCAAATAAGAGAAAAACCAGCGAGTTTGGACTCGCACACTTTCAGAGACACATCAGCGAGTTGTAAATGTCATTATTCGCTATTACTCGGTTCCCTATTCATTAACATTGGACTCGCTGGACTCGCAACGAGTCCCGAGTCCTTGACTCGGACTCGTTGGGGTCTTGCGATTCCGAGTCTTTTAGGACTCGCCCATCTCTAGCAGAAATAGCTAAAGGTTACCTTACACAGACTCACTTTACCTAGATCCAGTATAACATATACCCTATGTACAACATAGAGAAGTGTTCAATATATCACAATTTGTAAATAAAAGACAAACACAGAAAATAATTTTTGGATTAGTAAAATTTTCTGTAGGTATGTAATCCAGAAATATGTAGACACAAGTATGGAATTTTTTGAACAGTCACGATTGGAATGTCAGAATTATTCTAAGTGTAAACTTCAATGTTCTTGTTTTGGATTTGTTCTCCATGAAAAGCTGCATTCTCATTCACACCGAATTAGCACACCTTTCAAATTCCTTACATACTTCTATTCATAATACAAATAGTATTGTTCAAACGTTTTCTTAGCTCACATAGAAAAGAAAAAAAATACACTTGGCTTCCCTTCTAGTTACATAAAGAGAAGGAGGTGTGGGAGAATGGCATTTGAGACAAAAACTCAACCACGGTTCGAATATGGAAATACGGAACCACTGGAGAATCTCTGGAGGTTGGGAGGAAAGTGCAGGGAGAATATAAGTAACCTAAGAACTTGGAGAATAATGAGAAAATTAGATTTGTTTTTAATCAGTGCTCTCACAGGCTCCCTCTCATACACAACTAGGCAGCCTTTGTCTTGCTCCCGGCTGCTTGACAACTTTGAGAAGTAGGCAGCGAGCCAAGCCAGAAAGAAATGAATACCTGCAAATACCAGACCTTTAGAGCAGTGAGAAAGGCTTGCATGTCATAATGTCACAACTGTCTCAGAAGAATCTTAGTAATGAAGAAAGGGAAACAGATCTGCAAATAAAAGTGCCCTGAGCTGGCTCCCATTTGTACGTATTAACCAGAATTTTATTGATGACTCCTTCCTTAAATTCTTGGTCTTGCAATATGTTTTTAATTGATGGCAAAAACAAATGGGTCAAAAATTTGTATTATGTTACTCTACCATACACAGAAGTGTCATTAATTAGAGACATTGAAAGACGACCGAAGATAAAACTGTCATTTCTTAGACTTACAGGGAAACATTCCTCCTACTTAGAGGATGAGGAAAAAAGAAAAGAAAACTAGGGTCTTGAGAATTGATCACAGCCATTCAAGTTAAATGCTAACGTGAAATGCTGCCTTTAAAGGGACACTGTCAGGTTATTTTTGAATAGGGCCTGGGCAGACATTTTAAAAACATGTAAAATCATTATTGTTTCATTTGTAGTTACCATGTTATCAGCATTGTCAGACCCTGCAGAGATCTGCTGGATTAGTCCTCTCCATTGTAGCCAAATAGGAATAGTCCGGGTGCTGTGTAAACTGTCATGTAACCTTCAAAAGACACCTGAAGACCCACCTCTTCTGACAAGCCTACAATCTGCAATGAGACCTAGTCCACCACACTGTCTCATGTTCGGCACTACCCCATCCTACTGTATCTCATCCAGTCACCATAGACTGTGAGCCTCGCGGACAGGGTCCCTTCTCCTCCTGTTTTCTGTTTGTCCGGACTACACAAATATATTGAACTTGTCCTTGTCTACCCCCTTATGATGTAAAGTACCATGGAATCTACTTGTGCTATATAATAAATAATAATAATAATAATGTAATTATGCACTCCCTCTCAGCAGCTTTCTCCTCCCTTTGCTAACAGTGGAGTGTCAGGTTTCAGTAGCTTCTGTTCTGATGAGGGAGAGAGCTATTGCCGATCTGACATATCTAGACTCCGTTTGATTCTGTAAGCAGGTATCCCAGCTGTGTCAGTTTCTGTGTTGTATTTCACCTCTTTCTTGGCTGCAGACACAGAGAGCAGAGAGGAGAATACCGCCCCTCCCAATGATCTCCTGTGCAGTGATGTGATGTGAATATGTGACATGCATATTCATGCATAGGGAATGGATAGCAGAGAACTAAGTGATCATTTACTGTGAGTGACAGGTGGAATGAATCTCTATATTTTAAGTTTACAGAAGATAGGAGGGAAATATAAATAAAAGAAATGCATCAATAGAGAGTGCTTAGAGTGAAGAATTAGAAAAAGATAGCAGTTACATACAAAAAAAAAAGTTTACTTATCAAATTGTGAAGTAACTGTACTAGTACATTTTTGGCCACTTTTTTTTATAGTAGACTGTGTGCAACTTTTGTATGTGTCAACACAGATTTACAATGAATGTTCACCTTTTACCGCCATGTTTTCTTTAGGTAAAGTATACATCCAATGTTCATTAGTTTCCTAATATATCTAGCTGACAAGGTACAGACATATTTTACCTTAGTATATATATGTAGATGCCTGAACATTACTTTTGTGATACAGGGCTCAAAATCCCCCAAATAGTCATACAGGTATATCATTGTATTTTGACTGTTTATAATCACCATTAAAGTGTTTAAAAAATGACTGCATACTACATTCTCATTAAATTTAAATCACCAGCAGGTTATTTATTTTATCATTTGAGTGGTGCTTATTCATATAGTCACCCTCTGTCGTCATGATCTTATATCACCACCAATCCTATTGGTCTAGTTTGTGACCTTATGGATCGGTTCAGTGTTTGATGGAGTGAGCTGGAGGTCATTCTTCAAAGCAAGACTACAGGAACCTCATTCTAGCTCTCATAGACTTGCATTGAGAGTTTGTGACTTACCTCCTGACTTCCTGCCGTTCAGAAGCTGAAGTCACAACATAGTGCCACAAGATCCAAGCAGCATCAGTAACATAGTAACATAGTTTTTAAGGTTGAAGGAAGACTTTAAGTTCATCTAGTTCAACCATAGCCTAACACGTTGATCCAGAGGAAGGCAAAAAAAACCATGTGGCAACACTAAGCTCCACATTGGGGAAAAAAATTCCTTCCTGACTCCAGATACGGCAATCAGACTAATTCCCTGGATCAACGCCCTATCAAAGAATCTAGTATATCTAACTGGTAATATTATAGTTTTCAAGAAAGGCATCGAGTCCCTTCTTAAATGTTAGTAGTGACTTACTCATTACAACATCATGTGGCAGAGAGTTCATTGTCTCACTGCTCTTACAGTAAAGAATCCACGTCTGTGATTATGATTAAACCTTCTTTCCTCCAGACGTAGAGGATGCCCCTTTGTCCCCGTCTCAGGCCTAAGAGTAAAGAGATAATTAAAAAGGTCTCTGTACTGTCCCCTCATATATTTATACATTATTATAAGATCACCCCTAAGCCTTCGTTTTTCCAAGCTAAATAACCCCAAGTTTAATAACCTGTCTTGGTATTGCAGACCCCTTAGTCCTCTAATGACTTTTGTCGCTCTTCTCTGGACCCGCTCTAGTTCAGCTATGTCTTTCTTATACACCGGAGACCAGAATTGTACACGGTATTCTAAGTGTGGTCGCACTAGTGACTTGTATAGAGGTAACATTATGTTCTCCTCATGAGCATCTATGCCTCTTTTAATACATGCCATTATTTTATTTGCCTTTGCAGCAGCTGCCTGACACTGGCCACTAAATGTGAGTTTGTCATCTACCCAAACACCCAGGTCTTTTTCAGTGATAGTTTTGCCCAGTGTTTTACAATTAAGCACATAATTATACCTTTTGCTTCCTCTGCCCAAGTGCATGACCTTACATTTATCCCCATTAAAGCTCATTTGCCATTTATCAGCCCAAGCTAGTTTACATAAATCCTCCTGTAATATAAAATTGGCCTCCTCTGTATTGATTACCCTACAGAGTTTAGTGTCATCTGCAAATACTGAGATTCTACTCTGTATGTCCCCTACAAGGTCATTAATAAATATATTCAAAAGAACTGGGCCCAATGCTGACCCCTGTGGTATCCCACTGTTAACTGTGACCCATTCTGAATGTGTTCCATTAATGACCACCCTTTGTTTCCTATCACTAAGCCGGTTCTTAACCCACTTACACATATTTTCCCCTATCCCCATTGCTCTCATTTTATGTATCAACCTTTTGTGTGGCACCGTATCAAAAGCTTTTGAAAAGTCCATATACACCACGTCCACTGCATTTCTTTGGTCCAGTCCAGAACTTACTTCTTCATAGAAGCTTATCAGATTAGTTAGATAGGAACGGTCCCTCGTAAAACCATGTTGATAATGGGTCATGAGGTTATTTTTCTTCAGATACTGCAGTATAGCATCTCTTAGAAAACCCTCTAGGATTTTACCCACAGTAGAGGTTAAGCTTACTGGCCTATAATTTCCAAGTTCAGTTTTTGTCTCCTTTTTGAATAGTGGCACCACATTTGCTATACGCCAGTCCTGTGGTACAGACCCTGTTATTATGGAATCGTTAAATATTAAAAATAATGGTTTATCTATGACAGTACTTAATTCCTGCAGTACTCTGGGGTGTATCCCATCTGGGCCTGGGGATTTGTCAATTTTAGTGATTTTTAGACGATGTTGTACTTCCTGCTGGGCTAAGCAGGTGACATTTAATTGAGTTTTTGTTATCACTGATCATATTGTCTGTCATGGGATTTTCTTGTGTAAATACTGTTGAAAAAAAAGTCATTTAGCATATTGGCTTTTTCCTCATCCTCATCCACCATTTCACCCAGACTATTTTTAAAGGGGTCAACACAATCATTTTTTAGTTTCTTACTATTCATGTAGTTAAAGAATATTTTGGGATTATTTTTACTTTCTTTGGCAATGAGTCTCTCTGTCTCAATCTTTGCTGCCTTGATTTGCTTTTTACAAATGTTATTTATTTTCTGTATTTATTTAATGCTTCATCACTACCTACTTGCTTTAATTCCCTAAATGCTTTCTTTTTTTCACTCATTGCGCCTCTTACCACTTTATTTAGCCATAGTGGTTTCCTCCTATTTCTAGCATGCTTATTCCCATAGGGTATATATTGTGCACAGGCCCTATTCAGGATGCTAATAAACATCTCCCATTTGCTTTGTGTACTTTTATGTTTTAGGACATCGTCCCAGTTTATTGCACTAAGATCATCTCCCAACCATTGGAAATTTGCCTTCCTGAAGTTTAGTGTCCTTGTGGCCCCTTTACTACACATCTTATTAAAGAAATGAAAACGTAATATTTTATGATCACTATTACCCAAGTGACCTCCAACCCGTATATTTGATATGCGGTCCGGCCTGTTGGTTAATATTAGGTCCAGCAGTGCCCCCCTTCTTGTTGGGTCCAGAACCAGTTGTGAAAGATAATTGTCTCTCATAGTTGTCAAAAACCTATTACCTTTGCTGGAACTGCAGGTTTCTGTTCCCCAATGTATTTCAGGGTAGTTGAAGTTCCCATAATAATGACTTCTCCCTGAGTCGCTGCTTCATCTATTTGCTTTATGAGGATTATTCTCCTCCACTTCCATTATTGTTGGAGACTTATAACAAACCCCTATCAGTAATTTATCATTTTTCCCCCTCCCCTTATCTCCACCCACAGGGACTCTACATTTCCATTAGATTCACCTATATTATCACGCAGTAAAAAGTGAAAATGCCAGACAGTGAGTATAAGACTGGGCACAGGGACCTTAGATTAAAAGCACCACTGCAGTGCTGAAAAAAGCTAAGGCCCCTTTCACATCTCTGCATTGATGAATTACCTGCGTTTGCCTGCCCAGCGCAAAAGCAAGCGCAGGTGCAGTTTAATGGAAGCACCGCCAACTGCATTAGCGCAGAGATCCAGTTCTCCTGCGCTCGGTACCCCCATTACCTTCTGTGACTGAGCGCAGCTGAGCGCAAGAGCTGACATCCCCGAAGTGCAAGTGCGAAGTGTCTGACGTCATCGCACATGCGCTTAGTCAGACGCACCCGGAAACATGGAAAGTGGCGTTTCCGGGTGCATCTGACTAAGCGCATGCACAATGATGTCAGACACTTCGCACTTGCGCTTCGGGGATGTTGGCTCCTGCGCTCAGCCATAGAAGGTAATGGGGGCACCATGCGAAGACGAGTGCAGGAGAACTGCATCTCTGCGCCTGTGCACTTGCCTGCGTTTGCATTAAACTGCACCTGTGCTTGCTTTTGCGCTGGCGCGGGGCAGGCAAACGCAGGTAATTCATCAACGCAGAAATGCAAAAGGGGCCTAAATGCTTCAGTGGTGCTTTACTCCTGTATCTATCTATTGGCACCTTTAGAAATTTTTTGTGCATCATTTTTATTGTAACAAAAACATATACAAAGTTGCTTATAGTATAACAAAAGATGTACTTACTTTCAAAAGAGTTATTTTTATACCATTTTGGGATAGTTAAGACATTGTTTATCACTCGTAACTGTATTTTTTTTGCAGCCATGCAGCAACTTAAAAAACAATTTTAGCGTTTGGACTTTTTCTCTCTTTATCGCGTTTACCAATTGGGTTGATTAATTTTATATTTTGATAGATCTGACTTTTATGTAGTCAATGATGCCACTTTTTTAACATCTTTCAATTTTATTTATTTTAAATTTTTTTCATATTCTTAACTTTTTTAAAAACCTTTTAGTGTATTTGTTACTCTCCTTAGGGGTTTTAATATGTGATTTTCTGATTGCTTGTACAAATATACAGCAAAACCACAATATTGCTGTGTATAATAAAAATCTCATTTTAAGCCCAGACACAGGCTGGGTTTTAATGGAGCTCTGTGATGGTAGGCATGGAAGTCTTCAACAAATCCCCAACTGTCAGTGCTCCATGTGATCATGTTGCAGGACAGGCAATGGGCACATAGAATGACGCACCTCTCTACTGGCACATTATTAAGAATATTGGTCAGCCTTTTGCTAAAACTGTGCTTCATTCTATGTGACTACACACTTCTTAATCCTTATAGTGCATGCAATGCATGCTGTGAGAAGACTTCTGCTGGAAGTATGGAAATAGCACACTTGCTCTGACTGCCAGCTCTGGAAAATCCTCACAGCATGTGATGCCCACATTTTGAGGATTCAGAAGTTTGCAAATGCATAGAGTGAATTACCTGGTGAGAACAGTGTGCCATCTATAAACTTCTTGCACTTCTCAGCTGGTATTTTCTCCCATTCTTCCTTTTGTTCCTGTGATACAAATTAGGCCTCCAGTACTGGATGCAGCAAAGCAACCTCGCAGCATTATGGATCCTCCACCCTGCTTAAATGTTGGTATGGTGTTCTTTTCCTTATAAGCTTCATTGCATCGTTTGTAAACAAACTGTTGCTTTGCATTGCCCAAAAGGTGTATTTTTGTTTCATCTGTCCACAGAACATTTTCCCATAAGGATTGTGGTTTGTCAAGAAACTCTTTGGCAAAGATCAGCTGTTCCTTTTTACGTGATTTTTTCAGTAGTTGTTTCTTCCTTGGCCTTTGCCCATAAAGCATTTTTTGGTTTAGTTTGTGGTATATGGTACTTGTTGAAACCATGACTGCACACTGTTCCAGGTTGGCCTTCAGGTCTTTAAATGTTTGACATGGTGTTTTTTCCACCATTCTCACCAATCTTTGAAGACCTCTTTTGCTAATTTTCCTCTTTCCCCCACGTTCAGGGAGCTTCTTGACGGTTCTATGCTTGGCCAACTTCTAAGTACCTTTGCACACTATTGAAACTGAGATACAAAGTTCTTTGGAGATGGCCTTATAACCATTGGAAGTCATATGTTTGCTAATATTAGCAGTTCTGAGACAGCTCCTTTGTCTTCATCATTATGACAAGGGAACAGGGCCTAACATGAGTCTTTTTAAAACACTGAAGTCTTCATTCATTGGCTAATTCATGTCACATGGGCAACGACAATGTATCACAGGTGATTTTCATTTGTGAATTACCACAGGCAACTCAAAATGGGTTTCCGTAGTAATCTAATGTAAAGCTGCCAATACCAGTGTCACAGGCAGCTTTAGGTTTTTCTATTTTTTCTTCCTATTGTTTTTTGCTTTAAATTGTTGTTTATCATTTGCTCTTTTGTATTTAACAATAAATATTGTTCTATACAATAAAACTGTTTCAGTTGATTCATTTTTTTCAAGAGATATTTCATATTATGTACTTAAAGGGAACCTGTCACCAGGTTTTTACAACCTAATCTGAGAATAGCATAATATAGGACCCGAGATCCTGATTCCAGCGATGTGTCACTTGCTGGGCTGCTCAGTGTAGTTTTCATAAAATCACTGTTTAAACAGCTGGAGATTATCATTAGCAGTCCTCTTGGCCTGCTGCCAAGTGGACTGGTATATTCACAGACTGCTAAATCTGCAACAGAGAATACAGTAATTTTATCAAAATGACAGCAAGCAGCTTAGTAAATGACACATCACTGGAATCAGGGTCTCTGTCTCTACATTATGCTGCTCTCAGATGGGATGGCAAAAACCAGGTGACAGGTTCCCTTTAAACTTCATAAGGGTGAGCAGGACTCTAAATGCCGATTTGGAGGTAGAAGTGGGTCTTTGCCTCTTGGGCCCCTGTGGGGCTGCACAGGTTGCATCAATGGTATGTTCAGCCTGACTCTCATTGCACTATGATCCTGTGGTATTACTGATTTGTGTTTTACATGTCTACAAACTTGCTTTACACAATCATTTCTTGGTTTCTTCATGTAGAAAATAGAGATACTGATGTATAGTTCTTTTGTTTATATTAAACAAAATAAACAAAAATAACAAAAGTTATTTTGTTTATATTGTGTATAATGTTCATTCAGAGGTCCATGTTTGTTCACATACACAAAAAGTGTCATTAGTGTTTTGGGCCTAAAGGCTACGTCACACGCTACGATATCGTTAACGATATAATTGAAATGTCATGCTTTTTTGATCGTTGGAACGATGTCGTTTGTGCATCGTTGCGTGTAAATGAACAATGTTGAAATGACAAATCGTTGGATCGCTCATCAAAAATTTGAGCTCCTGACCTCAAATCTATCGTTTGTCATTCAATTAACGTTCTGTGAACAAGCAACATCGTTAAGTGTGACACCTTTTTGAACGATGTTGTTCACAATTCTCCTTTTCATGCCGCTTTCTAAAATCGTTCACTAAGTTCTTCTCGAAGTAGCTGGCGTGTTGCCAAATTTAACATCGTTAACAATATCCATGGGTGTGACAACGCACTAACGATGTCGAAGCGACAGCAGTCACATGACATCGTTAACGATATTGTTCACTACATCGTAGTGTGAGACAATACCTTAAGTGTCATCAGTGTTGGTTCAGTATGTCAGTTTTTACCATTAGTGATTCATCTGTGATTTTTATATATTGAAAAAAGTTTCTTCCATCCTTTGCAATATTGAATCTGAAGAGCACACAAACTGTACACTGGTGAAATCTTTGTCCGGTCTGCATTATTCAAGGTCCTATAGACTTGTAATGGTAATTTTTACATGTCATCCTTTTAAAAATGAGAGGGTCATTTTGATTTTTACCCAGACAAGTGGACCGCAAAAAGCCATGGACATGTATAGGCATTCTATATGACAACACCACAAATAGAAGACATACATTAAAAATTAACGTTTGAATGAGGTCCAACAAAAAGTTGTGTATATTGTGTATGATCATGGATGCACTGCAACTTCAATTAATGTCTATGAGATTAAAATGAACCACTGAACTGATCATAACTGACAATCCTACTACAAGGCATGTTTCCTACAAAAAATAATGAAAGAAAGAGGGTTTGTTTAAAAAGACTAGAATTACTGTATAGAGAGCGCTAAGGCTAGATTGGTATTATTACAATTATATCTCAGTGTACAATATATACTGTAGTACTTTACTGAGCGCCACTGCAATTAAAAATATATATTTAAGAATTCAGTCTTACTTAAATTCCTTATTAGAGTACATGAATGGTATAAATGGGCCCCACATCTCCCAGCCAAAGTATAGAGCTACTAGGTAATGATACTCTGAACCCGCCCTTTAGTGATATCAGTCAAACCTTAAACAAGCATTGTTTTGTGTGGACAACCCCTTTAAGCTTCCTTTCAGCTCTATATATTAAATGATCCATCATATTTAGTAGCAGTCATTCAATCCATACAAAATCCCACAGTTAATATTTTCTTTCTTTACTTTGTTTCTATAGCAAGTGATCAAACTTGCTGAATATGCAGACATACAGCCTCTAATTAAAGACTAACATGGGAGAAAGGCAGATGAGAAGCTGTATTAAATTGTTAACGGAATGGAAAAAATAAAGCTTCTTGCCTTGGCTGAATAAAGACTTGTTTTAAATGAAGATTTGCCCATGGTATCTGCAATAACTGTGATCAAGCAGAGGAGCTCCTGGACAACGTCCAAGAGGCATGTCACCGCTGACATAGCACAGTATTCACTACTTGAGCACAGCTGGCAAGATTATGAGAAAAGAATGATACACCTATTCTGCTTCTGTGGAATGGATGGATGGGAGAAATGAAGAGGCCTAATAAGGGTTTCACATGAACAACGCTGGAACGGAAATCCTGAATATTGGATCCAATAGAAAGTCTTTATAACATGGTTTTTAGTTACTGATACATCAAAATGCTCTTTGAAGTATTTCTTTGCTTAGAAAGTAATGCTGATGCCATCTGTTCAAGAATGGAATGAAAAATAATATGCCACATGATTTATTCAAGGATAAGCAGCTAAATGTATTCATTTGCAAATATAATTATACTGACATTTACACCAAGTCATGTGGTATTGTTACATTGAAAATAATACGCCATTTCCACATCTAAAGCATTATATGTATTTAGCTTTTTTAAAAAAACTAAAAGTCTACTATCAGCCACACACAAGACAATACTATCTCAGTGACCTGGATGAATGATGACCAACATACCCCAGTTTGGAAAGAAATAATCACATCCTTTGCCAATGAAAAATATATATGTTTCATTTAAAATGTGATCTCAGGTTGGGCCCTTAAAATAATGTCAAATAAAGGTTCCTATTTGGATGTTATTAATCATGTGTCTGATGGTAGTCACTTATTCAGGCTGGTCTGCAGGTAGGGTAAACAGATAATCCAGGGTCAGGTGCCAGGTAACTTTATCACTGAGGAGTAGTCTATTAATGATTCAGGGGTCAAAATACCAGGGAACACACTGGATACAGGGAGCCTGTGTTAACATGCACCTATATACTGCATGCTTATACTTGTGTTCCAGTTCAGGTTTTGGTTTTCTTTGTAAAGGTACCGTCACACGCGGCAATTTTGCAAGCAATTTCACTGGCAATTTGCTGGTTGCAGTGAAATCATGGATACATGGTTCCATTTCTACATGGCAACAAAACAGAACCATGTATCCATGATTTCACTGCAACCAGCAAATTGCCAGTGAAATTGCTTGCAAAATTGCCGCGTGTGACGGTACCTTAAGAGCCATGTCTTCATCACCAGTGGAATGTTCCTCGACTTGGAGACCTTATTCAGTGATTATTCTTTGCTCATAGCTATTCTCCTTTTGACTTCTGGTACACCATGGATGATCTAGAGGTTTTTGTTAAGAGACTGAATAAGAATCTGATTGGGTTACAATATACACATGAAGTTAACTTTACATCTTTATCCTTTCTTGATCTATTAATCACTAAAACTGAACAAGGTACACTCAAAACCTGTAGCCACAGGAAACCAACATGTATGAATTCACTTCTCGGATAGGAGAGTAACCATGCATGGCCCCCTCAGAAGGGCAAACCCAAGGGCCAATATCTGAGGATGAAACAGAACTATTCAGATAAAACATATTTTAAGGAACAGGCAGATAATTAAAAAAATACGTTTCGACAAGTAGGGTATCTAGAGAGAATCCTCAGAAAAGCCTTCTTTGAGACTAAAACCAGAAGGAGTGTAGAGCTGCTTATAGCTACCCCAAAGTAGACCATGGGCTAAGTGATTAGATTTACCAACACATTTTCAAATGGTTCTGGAGACTTAAAGGTACCTTCACATGCGGCAATATTGCTAGGCCATTTCACTGGCAATTTGCTGGTTGCAGTGAAATCATAGACACATTGTTCTATTTTGTTGCTGTGTACAAATGTAACAATGTGTCCATGATTTCACTGCAACCAGCAAATTGCCAGTGAAATTGCCTAGCAATATTGCCGCATGTGAAGGTACCTTAATGGTACCTTTACACGCCGCCACAGGAAGGTAGAAACCGCCAGGTATCGGACACAATTGTGCCTTTTGCCTTCAAAAGACCGCGAAGTGGCGGCGTGTAATTCAGGAAGTTCCTTCTTGTGTCTTCGGATACCTGTGTTTGAGCTGTGCTCAAAAACAGGCAGGCATAATCCCTATGGTGGCGGCGTGTAATCGGGGCACAGGCAAGGTATTTGAAGTCCCTGGGGCATGCCACAGCGTCATGTATACCACGCCCCATCAGCTATCATTGGTGGAGGCTACTGTGTACCCATTGGCTGTCCCTGCACAGGGCGGCATATTTAACGAGCTGACCAGTCACACTACACATTTGCAATAGCGTCATGTATTAGCCAGCCTTCCTGCGCTGGCTGGCCAATCATGATGCTATTGCATTGTCCAATCACCATACGAGCATCACGTAATACACATCTCTGTCACGCCTTTGTAGTTACGGCGCACAATATGTACGCCCAGATTCCCTTGTGGTGGTGGCGTGTAAATCAGGAAAGGTGCTCCACAGAAGGTAACCCGCGGCACCTGTCGGCACTTCCGGGGAACGAAAATACCTTCTGTGGAGCACCTTGTGGCGGCGTGTATATGCGGCATCAGGCACCGTTAGCAACCGTTGAAAACGCGCGCACGTGCGGTGCCTGCCTGTTGCTGCCCTCTGTGGCGCCGTGTAAAGGTACCATAAGAGCCATTTTAGAGGAGCCTATTTTAATGATGGACAAAGACATCAATGCTAAGATGGGTAACTATCTGCATGTTACCTACAGGAAGAGTAGGTCAATAAGAGACAGGCTGGTACATAGACATTTTTCAGCACCAAAACAGAGTACTTGGTTGAAATCTGAGATTAAAGGGTGCTACAGATGGGGAAATTGTGTAGCCTGTGCTACCATCTCACCGAGTAAGACTTTCATATCGAATGTGACACAGGAGGGATTCACCATAAGGAGTTTTATTAACTGTCAAACACGGGGTCATATATAAAGCCACTTGTATATGTGGTAGTGAATATATGGGCAAGAGCAGAAGGGAATTTAGGTGATGAATTGGTGATCATATGAGCAACATAGTGCATATGAGAGAGACATCTGTGGCTAGACATGTCAATGATCTCCACGGTGCCAGGAAAATGTACTAACTTTTGTGTGAATAGACAAAATCGAGAAACCAAGGAGGGGAGGGGTTTAGAATTGCTTCATCTTGTAAAAGGAAGAGATGGATTTTTTATCTGGATATGGTTTCCCCAAGAGGCCCTAAGAGAAAATGAATTTCAGTTGCTTCATTTAATACTATCTGAATAGAGTCTATTTTAGGCTGAAGGCACACTATCCGTGTGCCTTGCGCAAGTGCAATGCGAGGGAAACTCGCATTGCACTCGGGCCAGTGTTGCCCTATTAGGCAGGGCACACTGGTGTGTGTTCCCTGCAATAAACTCGCACTGTGAATCAAATGCGAGTTCAGTCGCAGCATGTTGCGACTAAACGCGTATTTGTCATGCGAGGGGCTAATACAAGTATATAGGAGCGAGAAAATCTCGCACCCATAGAGCACACTGTGTGCTTGAAATTTTCAACCTTTTGCCACATTTCAGGCTTCAAACATAAAGATATAAATTTAAATTTTTTTGTGAAGAATCAACAACAAGTGGGACACAATTATGAAGTGGAACGAAATGTACTGGATATATTAAACTTTTTTAACAAATAAAAAACTGAAAAGTGAGGCATGCAATATTATTCGGCTCCTTTAGCCTGTGTTCACACTCTGCGTATTTGCCGCTGTTTTTTTTACGCGCGTAAAAAAAAAGCGCGAGAGAACAACTTCAACTGTGCTTTTTTACACGTGTTTCTTCCAATGCTTATAATGGGGCCTATGGAAGAAACACGCGTAAAAAACTGGAAAGAATTGACAAGTTCATTCTTTTTACGCGCATGTTTTTTGCTCCAAAAACGCTGAGTAAAATTACGTGACGTCTGAATGGCACAAAGTGAATGTCCTTTCACTTTGCAGGGAAACGCAGACGCACATGCTCTTTTGGGGCAAATACGCACTTAAGAAAATGCGCCAAATATGCAGCGTGAACAAAGCCTTACTTTAAGTTCAGCTAACTCACTCCAGAAGTTCAGTGAGGATCTCTGAATGATCCAATGTTGTCCTAAATGACTGGTAATGATAAATAGAATCCACCTGTGTGTAATCAAGTCTCCGTATAAATGCACCTGCTCTGTGATAGTCTCAGGGTTCTGTTTCAAGTGCAGAGAGCATCATGAAGACCAAGGAACACACCAGGCAGGTCCGAGATACTGTTGTGGTGAAGTTTATAGCCGGATTTGAACACAAAAAGATTTCCCAATTTTTATCATATTGAAATGGAAGGAGTATCAAACCCCTGCAAATCTGCCAAGACCCGGCCGTCCCTCTAAACGTTCATCTTGAACAAGGAGAAGACTGATCAGAAATGCAGCCAAAAGGCCCATGATCACTCTGGATGAACTGCAGAGATCTACAGCTGAGGTGGGAGAGTCTGTCCATAGGACAACAATCAGTCATATATTGCACAATCTGGCCTTTATGGACGATTGGCAAGAAGAAAGCCATTTCTCAAAGATATCCATAAAATGTCTCATTTGAAGTCTGCCACAAGCCACCTGGGAGACACACCAAACATATGGAATGACTCACCGTGGCCGGCACTCCCCCTTGGTTGAATACGCTTGTCCCCAAGCGTCACACTACTCACTTTACAGAGGTTTTTTTTTTTTTTTGTATTTTTATAACATATATGACACACTTTTATTAAAATGAAAAACAGGTAAAGGTATGCTTTGGTGACATAAGCAAAGAAACAGGTAATCACTTTGTGCGGACCCGGCGTGCGGTCGGCTGTCCTTTAACTAGAGTCCAGGCTGTAGCCGCAAGATCTCACAGTCAGTGACTAACGGGAACAGAGTCATTGAGGGAGTTCAAGTTTTAAAGTCACTGGCACGGAGAACGATGGCGCACCCGGATAGCAAACCACCCATCTGCACAAGCGTAGCGCTCGTAGGTGATAATATCGCCCCGGTATAGGTCGCGATCGGGATGTCCTCTTGGCAAGTTTGACTCAACGTCCCGGCGCCCCACAAACACCTCCTCATCCAAACCCACCTCCCAAGCGAACCCCCACCCGGTATGTAAATTAAAGGTGGAAATTCTACCTTCACGGCGGAGTTCAGCAGGCAGTGGCGGCTGGCGGCGAGCCTCGGCACGGGCCTGCATGTTGGCGCGTTCTCGGGCTTGCCACTCTTCTCGTCGTCTCTGGCGTACATCTCCGTCTTTACGGCTCGGGGTGTAGAGATGAGTAATGGAGCTGGTGGTTTGGCGGGAAGCTTGAACTTGGCGGGCTGTCTGTATCGGCACCCGGTGGAACGGCACAGGGGAAGGTGTCGGCATTGCACCCGACCAGTGTACCCAAGCTCTATGCCCGGTAGGAAGTTCCTTGTTGTCTCCCCAAGCGAACCCGGTGTCGAAATCCTCAGCGGTGCTGTGGGTCTCGTCGTCATCCTCTCCGACCTCTTCCTCGATGACCACATCAGGCTGCTCGTTGGCTGGAGATGTTGAAGCTAGTTCCGTTGTACAACAGGGCGGTGGTGCTGCGGATCCTTCCGTAGGGACGTCCTGCAGGGCTTCCAGGCTGCCTGCCTCTTCATCTGTTTCCGCAGGTAAAGGTGTTTCAATCCCGGTTACCAGGTAGGCCTCGGCAATGGCAAGGGAAGCCTCCGGTACGGGGATAAAACAGGCGACAGTCTCTGTATTTGTGAAACACGTCGCGGGTTCCTCGGTGGGAACCTGGTAGAGATCAAGTTCTTCTGTGGAGTGTATTATGAGCTCCGGCTCAAGAACGGGGTCGGTTGCGATATTAGTCGCTGGAACGGGTCGAGTTGCGGCCTCCACCGGAATGACGCAGTCTATGGGCTCCGGTGACGAGGCAGGACAGGTGGTTGGCGATGGTGAGGCAGTTGAGAAGCTGGTGACGTCGTCTGGGCTTGGAGTAGCGGCACCCAGTCGGCTCTGCTGCATCGCATAGTGTAGTCGTCTGCCTAGGGTCGCGCTCCAGCTGCGAATGGTCCATTCCACAGTCTCTAGTAACCGCACCCGGAGGTCTTGTAGAGCCTCTAGCCAGAAGTCGGGGCTGCCGTTTATGGTAAGGGCAGGATCCGGACCCGGTTGGCCTATGGCTGCTCTGGCCTCCGCCTCGACCTCCCGCATTAGGTCTTGGAGTCTCATGCTGGACATTTTCTTCCTTGGAGGGAAACCACACCCGTTCAACCGTAAGACGTTCTGGTTGAGCTGGTGAAGAAGTCTGTCTGACACTCCCATTTCCTGTGGGCTTTTGTAGTCCAATCGTGGGAAAAGTCTTTGGGGTCCGCCCCCATGGTTGATTCGAGCAATCAGGGCGGACAAAGAGTTTGGCGCCTTTTGTCTTTAGCCCTCCCACGATGAGGGGGGGGTTGACTCACTCCTGGGCTTGCACGTGGCGGCTTCTTGTGGTGGGAACGCCATCTTGGGCGCCATCTTGACCCAATGGTGAAAAGGCGGGAAAGTTCTTTTAGGGACGAACAAAGTCCAAATTGTAGACAATAAAGTCCAGTTTAAGCACATTATACCCGTTGGGTAACAGGCCTGCTCGCATCCTGTTCGTGACGCCATTTTCTGACTCACCGTGGCCGGGACTCCGGTTTAGACAGGCGATGCTTCCTTCCTCCTTGTCACGGGTGGACCGCGCCTGCCGGTAGTGGGGCCCGGTGTAGTGCAGATCAAAAGTGTTTTAAAACGTCTTGGTGGAACAGATTAAAGGGGTTTTTAATTTATTCGTGACGCCACCTTTGAGTAGATTCGGTAAGGGCTACCGACGCTGCGGAACCTCCGGGGGATGGACAGC
Organism: Allobates femoralis; assembly: GCA_033576535.1. NCBI lineage: Eukaryota > Metazoa > Chordata > Amphibia > Anura > Aromobatidae > Allobates > Allobates femoralis. The sequence goes on from JARQOC010000003.1 coordinate 485,466,370, forward strand.
AGCAAGATGTTACGCTCCCCACAGGCTGAGCGGTGATCCCCGGAGGCTGGAGCTGCTCAAGATGTTGTGCGGCAGCTGCGGTTACCTTGTTGTGCGGACGGACAATTCATAAGGAAGCACAGACACAGAAAGTCTCTATAACGGGTCTTTACTGTAACCAGCAGGCAGTACATGGTATACAGTGGTTGAGTAGTAGACCGGGTGGACTCAGCAGTGATAGTGTCCCTCAGAGATCCGCAAGTGTTCCTCCATTCTACCTAACTTGTTGCCAGTGTCGCCCAGGAATACCAGGTCGGGTACGGGGAGGCTGCTTCAATGCCCTATCCATGATGTACGTTCTGGATGCTTTGGGGAGCCTTGGATCCCTCAGTGGGTACACCGCTGGTTAGACGACTGGAAGTTGGCTGGTGGTGGGGTGCTCCTGTGAAGCTGCTCCTCCACGCTTTCTGGTTCGCGTAGCAGAGGTGAACTGCTGCCAGCTTCGGTACCAGTGAACCGGCTGTGAATTGTGGGCACGGGAGTCTTTTGGGAACCCGTGTAGATAATGCCCAATCCCGGTAGTTAAGGCCTCAGGTGCTAACACCCGACCGGTGACGGCCCAGGGGCCCGCACGGGGTGCGGAGCCCCCGCTCCTCTCCGAGCTCTGTGTTCTAGGCTTTGCTGATCTCTCTCTCGTCTAGACTATTGTGTGTTCTCCTACACTTCCCTAACACTCCACCCACCAGGACCTAGGATTGGCCCTCTGTTCTAGGTGATGCATGTTGGGTTGGATCTCAAAGTTAACTATATCATTGCTGAGTCAGAGAATATTGCGGCTGCAATACTCCCTTGTGACGCACTCGTTGCGGGGCGCCACATGGAATAAGGTGCTCTGGTCAGATGAAACCCAAATCGAACTTTTTGGCCACAATGTGACTCACCATGGGCCAGGGAACTCAGGTCTCAGGCGCAGTCTGTAGGTCACGGTTTCGGTGCCTGAGGCTGTGGGCCCGGTGGTCAATAAAAAGGGGAAATATAAAATAATAAAAGGGATAAAGTTTTTGTTCGTGCTGCCACCTGTAGGCTCCGGTGATGGCACCGGCGCTGCGGGATCCTCCGGGGTGATGGGCGGCAGCAAGATGGAGTTGCTCCCTACAGGACAAGCGGGTTCCCCGGAGCTGTGAGCTGTAATGGTGGAATAGGGCAGCTCAGTCGTTTCTGTAAAGCAATGCACGGGAATGACAGTTCTGGAATAAAGTTCGGACACGTTGCTCACTCTGCACGGGTTCTTTACTCCGGTAAACGGCAACTTTACAAGTTATGCGATGGTGTCAGCTAAGGCAGTGGACTGGGTTGTTCTGGCAATGAGTAGTGTCCCTCTGAAGCTCCTCTTGTGTTCTTTCTCTATCACTTTCTGTCCCTTCTCTTCGCTGCTCTGTATGCCCAATTAGGAACCCTGGCTCTCAATGGTGGGTGCTCCCGGTATAGCTGCGGTAGTTGGTGTGTAGTTGGTGTGTTGTGAGTTGAGCTCCTATAAAGCTTGCGACCACTCCGGGTTCTGTGGTTCAGGGGTGAACCTGCTGGACCACATCGGAGCCGGTACTCCGGGTTCCGTGGACTGGGCCAGGATAGTTGATTATCCTCTCTATTCTTTGGCCTCTCTCTCTTCTGGGTCACCAGTTAACTTTCTCAGTGCTCTTCTGCAACTTCTCCAACTCTGCTACATCTGTTTCTTTCACTTTGCTCTCTCTGTGCTGCACGGCCCTGTGCAGCCCCTTTCTGTAGATTTTCTCCTGTCACAACTTGACATCTGCACTGTTTTGTTCTCCCTTCCTGGTCTCACTCCTTGCTGCTCTCCCACTCACTATATAACCTACTTCTCCTCCCACCAGGACCTGTTACCCTAGCAATGGCTGTCTGATTGGTCCCCTATCACTAGGTGTATGTGTGTGGTGTTGGAGCTTCAGGATTCTTCTATTCATTACCAGAACAAAGGATATGGCACCTTCATTCAGGGGTGTAGTACCCTTTTGTGACGCACTCTTAGTGGGGGCCACAAATGCAAAATAATATGTTTGGCGTAAAAACAACACAGCTCATCACCCTTAAAACACCATCCCCACTGTCAAACATGGTGGTGGCAGCATCATGGTTTGGGCCTGCTTTTCTTCAGCAGAGACAGGGAAGATGGTTATAATTGATGGGAAGATGGATGGAGCCAAAAACAGGATCATTCTGGAAGAAAACCTGTTGGAGTCTGCAAAAGACCTGAGACTGGGACAGAGATTTATCTTCCAACAAGACAATGATCCCAAACATAAAGCAAAATCTACAATGGAATGGTTCAAAAATAAACGTATTCAGGTGTTAGAATGGCCAAGTCAAAGTCCAGACCTGAATCCAATCGAGAATCTGTGGAAAGAGCTGAAAACTGCTGTTCACAAACGCTCTCCATCCAACCTCACTGAGCGCGAGCTGTTTTGCAAGGAAGAATGGGCAAGAATTTCAGTCTCTCGATGTGCAAAACTGATAGAGACATACCCCAAGCGACTTGCAGCTGTAATCGCAGCAAAAGTGGCACTACAAAGTACAGTCATATGAAAAAGTTTGGGCACCCCTCTTAATCTTACTCTTTTTTTTCGTTTAAAATTGGGTTTTTGCACCAGCTATTTCAGTGTGATATATGTAATAACTGATGGACACAGTAACATTTCAGGATTGAAATGAGGTTTATTGCACTAACCGAAAATGTGAAATATGCATTATTTCTAAATTTGACAGGTCCAAGTCAATCACACTTCTGTGAAATCAACCTGTCAAGCTATGAATCAACACCGATTGTGACTCAATTTCTTCTGCTGTTGTGAAAATGGAACAGACAAAATGTAAAACTGATAGGGAATTGACAAGACACCCTTACAAAGGAGTGATTCTACAGGTAGTGACCATGGACCACTTCTTTGTTCTCATTATTTTTGGCTGTTGTTTTGGCCACTTTTGTGTTTTGTCATTGCTCTCACACTTTGAGGTAGCATGAGTCATTGTCTACAACCCACAGATGTTGGTCTGGTAGTGCAGCTCATCCAAGATAGCACTGAGCTGTGGCAAAAAGGGTAGTTATGTCTGTCAGAACATGGATCAGATACCAGGAGAAAGACCAGTACTCCAGGAGACATGGAGGGGATCGGAGGAGGGTAACAACCCATCAGCGGGACTGCTAACTCCTCCTTTGTGCAAGGAGAAACAGGAGGAGCAGTGCCCAGAAGGAACACGGGTGCCTCTAATTACCTCAGATGTTGCCATTTTCATTAGGCCAACATTCATAAGTTCAAAAACATTTTTTCAGATGGTCTTATATAATATTGTAATTCTGGGATAATGATTTTTGGGTTTTCATTGGTTGTAAGACATAATCATCAACATTTATAGAAATAAATAGTTGAAACAGATCACTCTGTTTATAATGACTTCTGTCCCAATGCACTTTTATCACGTGCTAGTGGCAGTCATATTTGCATACCCAAGTGATGGGTGTGCAAATATCGCACCCACTGACAGTACTGGCACATTGCACAGTACTGTCAGCGGTGCTGCAGCTGCCTGCAACCACTGACACCTAAAACCTGCACCAGGAACTGCCTCTGCACATTGCGTCTGCAGCTGTCACCACTCATCACCACCGCACATGCCACCACCTGAGTAAGTGCGCATGCACATACCCGGCACGTGTGCACTTACTCAGGCATTCGACATCTTTATATACCCAAGTGTCCAAAGATGGCGGCCATGTGAGTAAGATCACATGCCCACGCCTAGTCACAGTGGCCTTCTTTGGACACTTGGGTATACAAAGATAGCGGTGATCTGAGTAAGCACACATGCGCACTTACTTAGGTGGCCGCCATCTTTGTACACCACGGTGACCAGAAAAGTGCCCACGGGAAAAATGGAGACATGAAAAATGCCCACAGGAAAATTGCCCACAGGAAAAATGCCCACATGTAAAAATGCCCACATGGAAAAATGTCCCCATGGAAAATTGGCCACATGGAAAATTGGCCACATGGAAAATTGGCCACATGGAAAATTGCCCACACGGAAATTTGCCCACTTGGAAAATTGCCCACACGGAAATTTGCCCATACGGAAATTTGCCCACATGGAAAATTGCCCACATGGAAAATTGCCCACACAGAAAATTGCTAATTGCAGTATCACAAAGATTCAGATCTCTGATATTTGAGGTGCAAGGTGAGGATGTTCACCTGATATGTGAAAAATGCCCACAGACATGAATGCCAACAGGAAAACAGGGCTGGAGAATAATACAGAATTTTAGGTTATATGCTCTGCAAGACGAGGAATGGTATAGAGGTGTAAGTGAGATGCTTTGCAGGACTGCAGATGGTATAGAGGTGCAGGTGAGATGCTCTGCAAGACAGGGGATGGTATAGAGGTGTAGGTGAGATGCTCTGCAGAACTGTGGGATAGTATAGAGGTGTAGGTGAGATGCTCTGCAGAACTGTGGGATAGTATAGAGGTGTAGGTGAGATGCTCTGCAAGATGGGGAATGGTGAAGAGGTGTAGGTGAAATGCTCTGCAGATTTGGGGGATAGTATAGAGGTGCAGGTGAGATGCTCTGCAAGATGGGGGATGGTGAAGAGGTGTAAGTGAGATGCTCTGCAGGGCAGGAGAATAACATAGAATTGTAGGTTAGATGCTTTACAGGGTAGTATAATAAATAATTATAGGTGAGATGCTCTGCAGAGTGATAGTATAGAGGTGTTGGTGAGATGCTCTGCAGAACAGGGAACAGTATAGGTGTAGGTGACATGCTCTGTAGGGCAGTGGGATAGTATAGAGGTATAGGTGAGATGTCATGCAATACAAGGGAATAGTATAGAGGTGTAGGTGAGATGCTCTGCAGGGCAGGGAGATAGTATAGAGGTATAGGTGAGATGACATGCAATACAAGGGAATAGTATAGAGGTGTAAGGTGAGATGCTCTGCAGGGCAGTGGGATAGTATAGAGGTATAGGTGAGATGCTCTGCAGGGCAGGGGATAATATAGAGGTGTAGGTGAGATGCTCTGCAGGGCAGGGGGATAGTATAGAGGTATAGGTCACATGGATGTCACACTGATGGTAACTGATAAAAAAATGCATAATTGCATCACACTCGTACCACAGTCGCATAACCATACGGAAAGCACTCACGCGACTGTCAATCATCAAAATCCCTCTGATAATGCATACCTTAAGGCCGCGTTACACACAGCGATATCGCTAACGATATCTCTGGAATGTCACAGGTTTTGTAATGTTTCAGCGACCTCGCTAGCGAAGTTGCTGCGAGTGACATGCCGCAGCAATCAACGATGAGCTCGCTGATTGCTAGTCGCTGCAGAATGGCCGGGACCATTTTGCCATCGTTGGTCTCCCGATGTCCAGCATCCATCCTCATGTGTGACAGGGGCAACGACCAGCGATCCCCATTCTGCACACGAGATGTTGAGCGATCCCAGTGAGCGTCAGGGGACGCAGCATCGGTACGTGGATCACCCAGTGTGACTGCAGACCTGCGATCACATAGCGATGTTCCAACGATCCCGGCCAGGTCGGATTGCTGGTGGGATCGTTGAAACATCGTTATGTGTAACGGGGCCTATAGTGTGCCTGTACCCTATAGGTGAGATGTTCTGCAGGCAGAAGAATGGTATAGAGTTATAGGTGAGATGCTGTGCAGCAAAGAAGAATGTCAGCGGAAATTGCCCACTAAGATGATAATGTATTAGACCTGCAGTCCCATGTAACGCCACAGATAATCCAGTGATACTCCTGTGAGTACAGATAACAGTGATGGCTCCTCTGAATCTGCTGCTGGTTCAGTTCTGCTGTTTTGGGCTGGAGGGAGGGAGGAGTAAGGCAGAATCACTGAGAGATGACAGCAGACTGGATCTATCTATTGCAGATAATGACTGACTGCTACAAACCACAGATCTTCAGCATTTCTGCACTAGGTCAACTGTAATTCACAAGATCATCACAGATCATGGGAATCCTCATCTTGCACCTCAGAGATCTGAAACTTTGTGATGCTGCAAATGGCAGTTTTCTATGTGGGCAATTTTCCATGTGGGCAATTTTCCTGTGGGCAATTTTCCATGTGGGCAGTTTTCTGTGTGGGCAATTTTCCATGTGGGCAATTTTCTGTGTGGGCAATTTTCCATGTGGGCAATTTTCCATGTGGGCAGTTTTCTGTGTGGGCAGTTTTCTGTGTGGGCAATTTTCCATGTGGGCAATTTTCTGTGTGGGCAATTTTCCTGTGGGCAATTTTCCATGTGGACAATTTTCCATGTGGGCAATTTTCTGTGTGGGCAATTTTCCATGTGGGCAATTTTCCTGTGGGCAATTTTCCTGTGGGCAATTTTCCTGTGGGCAATTTTCCATCTGGGCAATTTTCCTGTGGGCAATTGTCCATGTGGGCAATTTTCCTGTGGGCAATTTTCCTGTGGGCAATTTTCCATGTGGACAATTTTCCTGTGGGCAATTTTCCGTGTGGGCAATTTTCCGTGTGGGCAATTTTCCATGTGGGCAATTTTCCGTGTGAGCAATTTTCCGTGTGGGCAATTTTCCATGTGGGCAACTTTCCGTGTGGGCATTTTTCCTGTGGGCATTTTTCAGAGAACCGTACACCACAAGGGGGACAGAGACAGCACACAGCAGGGAGAATGCACAAGCAGGGGGAGACAAAGTACAGAGGGTATGAGTGCACAGAGGGAAGTGACAGCCCACAGGGGGAGAGACAGCACATGGTGGTGAGAGAGCACGGGGGGGGGGGACAGAGACAGAGCACATTGGGTAAAGATAATGCATGGGGAAAGACAGCACAAGGGCAGAAAGCGCACAGGTGAAGAGATAGCCAACAGGGGGAGAGACATCTCACAGTGAGGAGACAGACAGCACACAGCAGGGAGAGCATACAAAGGGGAGAGACAAAGCACAGGTGGGGTGAGCACACAGGGGGAGAGAGTGCATGGGGACAGACAGCTCAAGGGGAGAGAGAGCACACAGGGAGAAGAGAGAGGGCACAGGGTGCGAGACAGCCCACAGAGGGAGAGACAGCACAAGAGGAGAGAGAGCACATAGGGGGATAGACAGCTCACAGAGAAAGAAAGTGCACAGGGGAAGAGAGAGCACACAGAGGGAAGAGAGCAATGCTTAATGCAGTTTGCATAGCACCACCTGTACCTTGGTTTCTTCTAGGCAATGATCTAACAGGGGACTATAGTATTACCATCTCTATCAATCCCAGTTTCTGAGGTTTTGAGTGCAATAGCCATACTAGACTTTATCTCTGAGTGCAACAATTCACATGTGTCGCAGCCTCAGCTGCTTATAGGTATATTCTAGTCTATTGTATCATTGATATAAACCTATTCTGTGACCCCTTATGAGTCCCTTTTGTGTTTTTTTGATCATTGTTTCATTTTTTTGCAGCCTCAGACTCATGGAGTCTCCCACCTGATTTATGTTTTTTGTTTTGAGTTGTTTATTGCTTCTTTCTCTGATAAGATTTTGTCTCTGAGTGCAATAGCTTACACACTTGCAGCTTCAGCTGCTGTATATCCTAGTCTACTGTATCATAGATATAAACCTGTTCTGTGACCCTTAATGAGTCACTTTTTTTGTGTTTTTTGATTATCCTTTCATTTTTTGCAGCCTCAGACTCACAGAGTCCCTCGCCTGATTTATATATTTTTTTCGTTTTGAGTTGTTTATCGCTCTCTTTTCTAGTCCAGGTAACCTGTCGGTTATCTTTCACGGATTATATTCATTGCCTAGTGTTCCTTTTACAGGTTTTTATTAGTGCTCGCCAGTGGCGTAACTTCAAGCTCAGGGGCCCCGATGCGAAAGCTCCAACGGGGCCCCCAATTATTGGAAATCTTTAATAGTATTAGTCTTTTTCTATGGGCCAAAGGGACTTTTGGGCCCCCTTAGGCTGGCTTCAGACTTGCAGATGCATCTGCAGCGTTTTGCAGATGCATCTGCAAGCATCTGCATGCAGACCGCGGCCCCTATGTTTATAATGGTGCGCACGGCGGTCTGTAGATAGTTTAAATATAAATTAACGGAAGGTATGAGTCCTGAATATAATAGAATAAAATAATACTTAGTAACAGGCTATAAAGAGCTAGTACTAGAATGAATAAGGTATTGCTACCCCTTTTTTGCAGACTTTATGGCAGATTGGGGTTGTAATAGATTATCTATGGTAAAATGTCCCTGTACGAGGTCCATTACGGTAATGGCACAAGTAATGCAGCGCTCTCTGTTATTTGCCGGTTCTAATGTGTTTAGTAAGAATTACAAATTGTAAACAGAGTGGTTTAGCTTATTTTAAGATCAGCGTGTATTGCATTCTTCATTATGTTATTTTGGTATAACTTTTAATTGTTTTGCACTTAGTTTTGTGTAAGCGGTAGTGACGTCCAAGTCAGGCTTGTTTAATTTCCAGATGTGATGTCAGACGCTATTGAGGACCCGTGGAAGCGGTAATTCACCGCGAAACGGAAGTCCGTCGTCCGTCGTCTCTGCACTCCCCTGCTGTTTTGTTTATGAACTGACCTTCTGGACAATATATAGAAATAAGTCTGCTCACCCCTTCCCAGTTGAGGTGCTCAGAAAAAATTTGTATCAACAGTAAAGATTATTTCTGTCACACTCAAAGTGAAAAAATAAGGTCTAAGTTCTGTTCATGTGAAGCAAATTTTGTTTATTTGGTCCTGATCTCACAAGGAATGCTGTATATCCACAACGTTTCGGCGATACATGCCTTGATCACGTAACAGCTTTAAATATGAGGTCCAGCTAGTAATTAATCTTGTGCGGATTTTATAAGACGGGTGCCAATGTTATATCTGATAACTCAATTAGATCATTAGAACTCCAATTATCATGGGGTGTTACTAGGTCAAAGGATTACCCTTGGTGAAGGTGCCATCCATCTAGTGCTTATATAACTAACTAGATGGTGGCCCGATTCTAAAGAATCCATATATAGTTTATTTACTAATAGTTACGGGAGTGCGGTGAAATGAATTGTGTGTATACAGGCGGCTCTGTGGGTAGCAGAGTATATGGTGGCTCAGTGGTTAGCAGTGAGTGCGGTGGCTCAGTGGTTAGCAGTGAGTGCGGTGGCTCAGTGGGTAGCAGTGAGTGCGGTGGCTCAGTGGGTAGCAGTGAGTGCGGTGGCTCAGTGGTTAACAGTGAGTGCGGTGAGATTGGTCAGCGCAGCGGCGTGGGCAGAGTGGTCAGCGCAGCGGCGTGGGCAGAGTGGTCAGCGCAGCGGCGTGGGCAGAGGACAGGGGGCAGAGGCGGCTGGGCAGAGGACAGGGGGCAGAGGCGGCTGGGCAGAGGACAGGGGGCAGAGGCGGCTGGGCAGAGGACAGGGGGCAGAGGCGGCTGGGCAGAGGACAGGGGGCAGAGGACAGGGGGCAGAGGAGGCTGGGCAGAGGACAGGGGGCAGAGGCGGCTGGGCAGAGGACAGAGGGCAGAGGCGGCTGGGCAGAGGACAGGGGGCAGAGGCGGCTGGGCAGAGGACAGGGGGCAGAGGCGGCTGGGCAGAGGACAGGGGGCAGAGGACGCAGAGGACAGGGGGCAGAGGACGCAGAGGACAGGGGGCAGAGGACGCAGAGGACAGGGGGCAGAGGACGCAGAGGACAGGGGCAGAGGACGCAGAGGACAGGGGGCAGAGGAGAGGGGGCAGAGGACGCAGAGGACAGGGGGCAGAGGACACAGAGGACAGTGGGCAGAGGACAGGGGGCAGAGGACGCAAAGGACAGGGGGCAGAGGACAGGGGGCAGAGGACAGGGGGCAGAGGACGCAGAGGACAGGGGGCAGAGGACAGGGGGCAGAGGACGCAGAGGACAGGGGGCAGAGGACGCAGAGGACAGGGGGCAGAGGACGCAGAAGACAGGGGCAGAAGACGCAGAGGACAGGGGGCAGAGGACAGGGGGCAGAGGACGCAGAGGACAGGGGGCAGAGGACGCAGAGGACAGGGGGCAGAGGACGCAGAGGACAGGGGGCAGAGGACACAGAGGATAGGGGGCAGAGGACAGGGGGCAGAGGACAGGGGGCAGAGGACAGGGGCAGAGGCGGCTGGGCAGAGGACAGGGGGCAGAGGCGGCTGGGCAGAGGACAGGGGGCAGAGGCGGCTGGGCAGAGGACAGGGGGCAGAGGCGGCTGGGCAGAGGACAGGGGGCAGAGGCGGCTGGGCAGAGGACAGGGGGCAGAGGCGGCTGGGCAGAGGACAGGGGGCAGAGGCGGCTGGGCAGAGGACAGGGGCAGAGGCGGCTGGGCAGAGGACAGGGGGCAGAGGCGGCTGGGCAGAGGACAGGGGGCAGGGGACAGGGGGCAGGGGACAGGGGGCAGAGGACAGGGGGCAGAGGACAGGGGGCAGAGGACAGGGGGCAGAGGACAGGGGGCAGGGGGCAGAGGACACAGAGGGGGCAGAGGACACAGAGGGGGCAGAGGACACAGAGGGGGCAGAGGACACAGAGGGGGCAGAGGACACAGAGGGGGCAGAGGACACAGAGGGGGCAGAGGACAGGGGGCAGAGGACACAGAGGGGGCAGAGGACAGGGGGCAGAGGACACAGAGGGGGCAGAGGACAGGGGGCAGAGGACACAGAGGGGGCAGAGGAGAGGGGGCAGAGGACACAGAGGGGGCAGAGGACAGGGGGCAGAGGACGTAGAGGACAGGGGGCAGAGGACACAGAGGACAGGGGGCAGAGGACACAGAGGACAGGGGGCAGAGGACACAGAGGACAGGGGGCAGAGGACACAGAGGACAGGGGGCAGAGGACACAGAGGACAGGGGGCAGAGGACACAGAGGACAGGGGGCAGAGGACAGGGGGCAGAGGACGCAAAGGACAGGGGGCAGAGGACGCAAAGGACAGGGGGCAGAGGACGCAAAGGACAGGGGCAGAGGACAGGGGGCAGAGGACGCAGAGGACGGGGGCAGAGGACGCAGAGGACAGGGGGCAGAGGACGCAGAGGACAGGGGCAGAGGACGCAGAGGACAGGGGGCAGAGGACACAGAGGACAGGGGGCAGAGGACAAGAGGACAGGGGGCAGAGGACAGAGGACACAGAGGACAGGGGGCAGAGGACAGGGGGCAGAGGACGCAGAGGACAGGGGGCAGAGGACGCAGAGACAGGGGGCAGAGGACGCAGAGGACAGGGGGCAGAGGACGCAGAGGACAGGGGGCAGAGGACGCAGAGGACAGGGGGCAGAGGACGCAGAGGACAGGGGGCAGAGGACAGGGGGCAGAGGACGCAAAGGACAGGGGGCAGAGGAGGCAGAGGACAGGGGGCAGAGGAGGCAGAGGACAGGGGGCAGAGGACGCAGAGGACAGGGGGCAGAGGAGGCAGAGGACAGGGGGCAGAGGAGGCAGAGGACAGGGGGCAGAGGAGGCAGAGGACAGGGGGCAGAGGACGCAGAGGACAGGGGGCAGAGGACAGGGGGCAGAGGACGCAGAGGACAGGGGGCAGAGGCGGCTGGGCAGAGGACAGGGGGCAGAGGAGAGGGGGCAGAGGCGGCTGGGCAGAGGACAGGGGGCAGAGGCGGCTGGGCAGAGGACAGGGGGCAGAGGCGGCTGGGCAGAGGACAGGGGGCAGGGGGCAGGGAACAGGGGGCAGGGGACAGGGGGCAGAGGACAGGGGGCAGAGGACAGGGGGCAGAGGACAGGGGGCAGAGGACAGGGGGGCACACAGGCTGGAGGTCAGTGGGGGCACACAGGCTGGAGGTCAGTGGGGGCCACACAGGCTGGAGGTCAGTGGGGGCACACAGGCTGGAGGTCAGTGGGGGCACACAGGCTGGAGGTCAGAGGGGGCCACACAGGCTGGAGGTCAGTGGGGGCACACAGGCTGAAGGGCAGAGCAGCCTGTATGGCTGCAGACTTACCGGTGGCCGGGCGCGGGTGTAGAGGAGAGGAGGGGCGGGCAGAGCTGCAGGAGAGGAAGTCCCGCCCTCCCTCCTCTCCAGGCTCACGGCAGGGAGCACGGGCCCCCCCCCCCGGTGTGTAGCTACTGGCTGGAGGGCAGAGGGTGGAGGGGAGTGGCTGGAGGGCGCACGGAACTTCCGAGATCGGAACGTTCCGTGTGCCGGTGCCTGTAGCCGGGGGGCAGCCCGGCTAGAGTGCACTGGATGAGCCTGGGCGAAGACCATCACGGAAGTGGGCGTGGCCTTTTCCGGAAGTGGCCTTCGGGTTTTATATATAAGATGCTTGTCACATGGAGAAGTGTTGTGTACAACTAATCCTGGTTCCAGATCAACATGGCCCCACTGACCGTGCAGTGTGCAGAGTGTGTGGACCGCTCTACACCAGCGGTCCACACGCTCTGCACACTGCACGGTCAGTGGGGCCATGTTAATCTGGAACTAGGATTAGTTGTACACAACACTTCTCCATGTGACAAGCATTAGTTATATAAGCACTAGATGGATGGCACCTTCACCAAGGGTAATCCTTTGACCTAGTAACACCCCATGATAATTGGAGTTCTAATGATCTAATTGAGTTATCAGATATAACATTGGCACCCGTCTTATAAAATCCGCACAAGATTAATTACTAGCTGGACCTCATATTTAAAGCTGTTACGTGATCAAGGCATGTATCGCCGAAACGTTGTGGATATACAGCATTCCTTGTGAGATCAGGACCAAATAAACAAAATTTGCTTCACATGAACAGAACTTAGACTTTATTTTTTCACTTTGAGTGTGACAGAAATAATCTTTACTGTTGACCTTCTGGACAATCAATAAATGTGTGAAGATCCGACCCTGGTGAGTGCAGCCATTATTTCTTCATTACTTGAACTGGATTATTGATACTATATGGCGAGCAACACCTGTGGGTAACTGTGCTGCATATGTCTCAGGAGTGACGTGACCCTTTCCCGTGTTTAGTCATTAGTGCCCAGCATCATCTATTTTTGTCAATATTTCAAGTGTTTATTTCTGTAAATGTTGTTGATTATGGCTTGCAGCCAATGAAAATCCAAACATCCAGGGGTGGAACTACACTGGTGCAGCTGGTGCAGCTGCACCAGGGCCCCGACCGGCTAGGGGGCCCCTTCAAGCCTGGAGGGGGCCCCCAGCCGACCCCCGCAAGCCGCCGTCAAAGGAGAGGAGGGCCAGGCAAGGGTAGCAGAGAGCTTCCTGCTTCCCTTGCCTGATCCCGCCCCTCCCCTCCGACTCCTACGAGCATCCGCGCGGCTCTCCCAGCAGCACCAGGCGGGGGAGCGTGGCTCTCCCAGAAGCAGCGCGGCTCTCCCAGCAGCAGCGCGGCTCTCCCAGCAGCACCAGGTAGGAGAGCTCTGCTCTCCCAGCACCCCCCCCTTCCCCGGTCCTCACCTGCACCAGGGCCCCCAGGGGTGACCGTCCGCTCCTGCAAACATCATTATCTCAGAAAACTAAAGTAGGGAGTATGAAGTGTTAGAAACCTTGCTGCCGTATTCCATGAGTCATCAAAGGGTGAATATAAATTTGAGCAGATATATAAATAACACACTGGCGCTCAACTGATTAAAAAGCCCCTGGCACAGGGGGAGTATATTAAGAATATGCAATAAAATTTCTATGTTAAAAATGTCTTTTTGGACTATTTTTTATACAAACTAACTGATTAAGTGAGGAGTCACAGGTGCGAGATGAGGTCCGCATCCATACACCTATCAAGGAAAAAGCTATTTCTAGAACTACTGGTATCAATGCATAAAAAAAAACTAAAATTTTTTTTTACTATATTTTTTTACAAATTTTTTTTTACTATAGTGAGTCTAAAGGTACCTTCACACACAGCAATTTTGCTAGGCAATTTCACTGGCAATTTGGACACATTGTTCTATTTTGTTGCTGTGTACAAATGGAACAATGTGCCCATGATTTCACTGCAACCAGCAAATTGCCAGTGAAATTGCAAGCAATATTGCTGTGTGTGACGGTACCTAATAGTTATTTATAATATTGATTTATTCTTCAACATGTTTCAGGGCTTCCTGAAACGCCCTGAAACCTGACAATATGATATTGATTTGTCCTGAGAATGGGGCCAGGGAACCCAGAAACCCGCTGACTAATAAATCAATAAATCAACCTCTGCCCTAATGTACATGTATGATTTATTTTTTCGTTATTTATGTACTCGTCCTTG
>JARQOC010000003.1:485480671-485547638 GCA_033576535.1 Allobates femoralis
AGAGGGAGAAGACCGAAGGAAAGAGGGAGAACAGAGGAGAAGAAAGAAGACAGGTGAGGAAGAAGAGGGAGCGGGAAGAGGAGAACGGGCGGCGGTGATCACCGCAGGCAGCGGCGATCACAGGAGGCATGGGGAGGGATCGCAGGGCAGGGGAGACCACAGGGGGGAGATCAGAGGGCAGGGGGCACATCGGCGGCCGGGGGCAGAGCGGAGGGCCAGGGAACGACGGCGCCCCCTTTGAAGCATGGCAGGCGGCGCCCTGTGCGACCGCACAACTCGCACAGCGGTAGGGCCGGCCCTGCTTGAGACTACCTATATTTTATCTGTAATCATCTTGGCTATCTCAGACATATATTTGTCCCAGGTCACTCTTTATCCTGTTCACAGTAAAATCAGTATTGACACGTGGAAAGGTTTTAATTAGAATGAAAGAGGTACTATCCCAATATGGGTTACACTTTGACATGGTGGGATGGCTTTTTACCTTATTTCAAAAACATATTTACTAAGTACCCTGTTATTTATTAGGACTTGCTTTTTCCTTATGTATTTATTACAGGATATTTTTGAGTATAGTTTTTTTTAGGTTTTGTCTGTGTAGTGGCTAGTTTGAACATGCTTGTAATCTGCATGTATACTAATGTTTGCTCTTTGACTTAAACTTTGGAGTGATGATGTCACCTATAAAGCAAGACACTGTTCTATCCCCTTTCAGGCAGTGTATGTCTTTGGGCATGCTCTAGATGATATTCTGGACAAAGCTTCAGATACAAAGGAGTTTCTCCCTGAACAAAAACCTGCTAAGAAGTGCTTTTTTTGCCCCTCACAGTCCCAAACCACTCCAAATAAAGCGAAGGGAAAGTCGGGACACTGGAGCTTTTCTAAGGGGGAAAAACCAAAAGTATTCTGGTTCCCCAACAACAGCAATAACAGTAAGACAAGCAATGTCTTCGACTCTGTGGGGTGTTTGATTCAGGATTCTTTTCTAAGTGGCAGAAAATAACCCAGTGGCATCAGGTCATCAATATAATCAGAGAGGGCTTAGGTATAGAGTTCGAGTCCAGACACTCTTGGGGTCCAAAGGTCACCTCTCTTCCATCTCAGGGAGTTCAGAACCTTCTTTAACTAAGACTACAGGATCTCCAAAAGGCTGGCACAATCTCCCGTTTCAGAAGAGCAATTAGGTGATGGCCACTATTCCCATGTCTTCCTGGTAAAAAAGCCATCCAGTGCATCCTGGATTATTATAAATCTAAAGGGGTTAAATTACCATGTAATTTACAGGAGATTCAAGATGGAATCAATAAAGACCGCAATCCCAATAGTAGGACCAGGATATGTGATGGCGACAATAGACTTGAAATATGCCTACTATCACGTCCCAATTCAACAGGCCCACAAAACATTTCTGAGGATCGCAATCTCTCAGAATTGACAGGTGAGGCACTTTCGGTTCATTGTGCTTCCCTTTGGCATCTCTTCGGTTCCCTGAGTGTTCTTCAAAATAATGGTGGAACTGATAGCCTTCATCTGACAACAGGGAATCTGTATAGTACCCTATATCGACGATCTTCTGCTTATAGCACCATCTGCATCAATTCTCTGGGACAGAAACTCTTCAGATTCTCCAATCCTTGGGAAGAATCCCAAAATTGAAAAAAATTGGAGTTATACCCCTCTACCAAAAACAAAGTTTTGGGGTGTACTTCTGGACTTGGAGAAGCAGATGTCTTTCCTGCTGTGAGACCATCAGCTGGACATCATAGTGAAGATTTCAACCTTCTGAGACCAAAGATCCCCTACCCTGAGGGTTGCCATTACAGTTCTCGGTTCCATGACACCTTACATCACATTGGTCTTATGGACCCAGGCCCATTCCAGAGTTCTGCAGAGCCACATTCAGTCCTCTTAGAAAAGACCACGGACTCTCTGACCAAAAAAGTTCAGACTCTGTGTCAGATAAAAGCTTCCCTAGCCTGGTGGCTGAATCCCAGAACCCTCCATAGAGGGGACTATGAAGCCCACAAATAAGTACATTGATTATTGAAGTGATTGGCCTTAGGCCCATGCAACAACTCTCAAGCGATGGCATCTGCGAGCCAAATCTCAAGAAAGGAGACAGAAAGGGGTGGTCCTCCTTTGGCATGTGAGTCCAGCGCTGAATCCTGACCTCTGGTTCTGGTGCTGAAGCACCCTCTGCCCTTGGGGTGGTGAAGAAGATGACATCCTCCAAAACAGGCATATCTTGCGGTGGATCCATATAGCCACACTGCGTATTGCAGGCACATGTTAGCAAATGCTAAGTGTAGTAGAATGTAGTTGCGTTGTACTCACTGCATTGCCAAGATGGCCCCAAGCTCTGCAGTGACGCTTCTTTGCTTTGCCTAGCGGCCTGCCTCTTCCAGTGCCAGTACACAATCTCTTACAGGATATTATTGTTTGAAAAATCTTGCTCCCTGGCTCCTCATTAACACTCCATGGGGTGGGATGCAGAAGTCACCTGACTTACATTACAAATCCTATTCCCCATGCCACAAGTAACACCTGGGCTTACGGTAGGGTGGAGTGATTATTGAAGCCTGTCATATTTGGAGGAGAAATAATGAAAAAAGTACATTTATTCAGATCATCACCAATTCTTCTGGAATGCTGAATAAGGCTAGTCGGCAGCAATGCAAAGACAAGTTCAATATTAATAATACATGTAACACACTTGTGCACATGCAAAAAAATCTGTATTCTAAACATATGGATTTAAATTAAATAAAGCGCACAATTTTAAAATGCAGTAACCATAGTATGGTGTTTTAGGAGCGTGAACAGACCTATAAGACCATGTATGTGAACCATATAATGGGTATATGCTATTTTTATATGAATATGAATTGTTCCTCACATTAGTGTAGAAGAGAAGGCCTTCCATGCTGCTGACCCTCTGTTCCCAGCCACCAGGTCTTTGGCAAGTGTTTTGGCTCCAAACAATCAGGGATAATTTTAAGGCCATTTTAAATGTCGAATTGTTTTCCTGAGCATGCTCGCCGATTTTTTGGTAAATTGCTTGAGTTTCCGATCGCAAACAGAATCTGCAATGTTTGTGCCGAATTTGAAATTGGCGAACATGTTTGGGGAAAGTTCGCTCATCTCTAGTCCTGTCTACCCAAATCTATTATAAGACACTGTATTGTTCTCTCACCCCACCCCCAGTTTATTATAAGACTCTGTATTGTCCTGTCTCTCACCACAATTCTTTATAAGACCCAGTATTGCACTCTCGATCCCAATTCATTATAATAAAACTTTCTATTTTTCTCACTATCCTCCCTCCCCATTAATTACAAGACCCTGTATTGTCCTCTTTCTCCAACTTCCAATTCATTGCAATACCCTGGCGTTCTCTGGTTTCCATCCCTAATTAATTATCAAACCTTGTATTTTCCTCCCTATCCTCCCAATTTATTATAAGACCTTGTATTATGATTCTCACACACTCCCAGTTAATTATACAACCCTATATTGTTCTCGCTTCCCCCCAATTCATTGTTATACCATGTATTGTGTCATCTCTGGTCCAAATTTATTATTAGAACCTGTGTTGTCCTCTTGATTTCCCATAATTCACTATAAAGCCCTGTATTGTCCTCTAACCTTTTCTCCCCACCCATACCCCCCACTTCTGGCAGAGCACCTACACTGTGATGATGCACACACACAGCATAACGACATCATCATGCCTTCTGAATGATATATAAAGTACCAGGCAGGAAAATGATAATGGATTCCTGCAGCACCATTGCTACATTTATTACTAGTAGCTAAGCTGCCCTAATGTCAAACTACAGTAGTTAATCATGAGAACAATCTGG
The DNA here is from genome assembly GCA_033576535.1 of Allobates femoralis. Taxonomy (NCBI): domain Eukaryota; kingdom Metazoa; phylum Chordata; class Amphibia; order Anura; family Aromobatidae; genus Allobates; species Allobates femoralis. Next base: position 485,484,535 of record JARQOC010000003.1, read on the forward strand.
ACTTGAATCTCAACCGGTTGCCCAGGCTGACTTCATCATTTTCTAACCTTACAAAACTCGCATGGGGCTCCTACCCTCCTGGACTGAATTGCATGCACCAACAGTATGTGCACCCCTGCCTAAATGGGTGCATTTTGTATTACAGTCACCATTCTTAGAAAAGCAGTGTTTCAGGGGTGATTGCCTCTCGTCAATGCAAAGTATGGGATCTGATCTGGCTGTATGAGAGGCTAAAACTTGGTCTAAGGGGAAAGCTTTTCTCCTTGTGGAGATTGACACAACAATTCAGCATGCCAGTAGTGAGGAGTCTTAATCATAGTGTATAATTGTAATGCTTCTCTGTATAATATTATTATTATTATTATTATTGTCATATTATCAGTGGGATGATGTTCTGAGAAATAAAAGTACTCAAAGCAAATGGGACATTTTTGTAAGCATCCTGAATACGACCTCTGTGCACAATATATACTTTATGGGAATAAATAACACTGGGGAACACAATTTTTTAGGAGTTAGGTCAGACAACTGTTCTCAATTAATTTTTGGATGCTGAATCCAGAAATGATCTCAGTTTTTCTCTATCACGTCAAGTTTTTGAACTATAGGATTTTTGTCTTCTCAAAAATATGTACCGTATATACTCATGTATAAGCTGACCCGTGTATAAGCCGACCCCCCTACTTTTGCCCCCAAAACTTGGGAAAATCTATTGACTCGTGTATAAGCCGAGGGTGGACCCCAGCACAGGTATACAGCCCCCAGCAGTGTGGTATACAGCAGCCTCCCCAGTGGTATATACAGGCCCCAGCAGTGTTACAGCATCAGCCCCAGTGGTATATACAGCAGCAGCCCCAGTGGTAGTATACAGCAGCCCCAGAGGTATATACAGCAGCCCCAGTGGTAGTATACAGCAGCAGCCCCAGTGGTAGTATACACGCAGCCCCAGTAGTATATACAGCCCCAGTGGTAGTATACACGCAGCCCCAGTAGTATATACAGCCCCAGAGGTATATACAGCCCCAGTGGTAGTATACAGCAGCCCCAGTGGTATATACAGCCCCAGTGGTAGTATCCAGCAGCCCCAGAGGTAGTATACAGCCCCCCCATCAGTATACAGCAGCCCCAGAGGTATATACAGCCCCAGTAGTATATACAGCCCCAGTGGTAGTATCCAGCAGCCCCAGTAGTATATACATCCCCAGTGGTAGTATCCAGCAGCCCCAGTAGTATATACAGCCCCAGTGGTAGTATACATACAGCCCCAGTGGTATATACAGCCCCAGTGGTAGTATATAGCAGCCCCAGTGGTAGTATATAGCATCCCCAGCAGCCCCAGTAGTATATACAGCCCCAGTGGTAGTATCCAGCAGCCCCAGTAGTATATACAGTCCCAGTGGTAGTATCCAGCAGCCCCAGTAGTATATACAGCCCCAGTGGTAGTATACATACAGCCCCAGTGGTATAGACAGCCCCAGTGGTAGTATATAGCAGCCCCAGTGGTAGTATATAGCATCCCCAGCAGCCCCAGTAGTACATACAGCCCCAGTGGTAGTATCCAGCAGCCCTAGTAGTATATACAGCCCCAGTGGTAGTATACATACAGCCCCAGTGGTATAGACAGCCCCAGTGGTAGTATATAGCAGCCCCAGTGGCAGTATATAGCATCCCCAGCAGCCCCAGTAGTATATACAGCCCCAGTGGTAGTATACATACAGCCCCAGTGGTAGTATATAGCAGCCCCAGTGGTAGTATCCAGCAGCCCCAGTAGTATATACAGCCCCAGTGGTAGTATATAGGGCCCCAGCAGGGCCCCCCTCATAGTTTGGCGCCCCCACCTAACTTGCTGGGCCCCCCCCGCATGCAGCGCTGCGCTCATACATTACCTGTCTAGCAGCTGTCACCCTCCGGTGGCGGATCGTGGCTCCCGGCTCCAGCTTCCATCTTCATCTCTGTCTTCCTGCTTTGTGGCCGGGGCTCATCGCGATGACGTCATCGCGACGCCGGCCGGTCACGTGACAAGCAGGAAGACAGAGAGGAAGATGGAAGCCGGAGCCGGGAGCCGCGATCCGCCACCGGAGGGTGACAGCTGCTAGACAGGTAATGTATGAGCGCAGCGCTGCATGCGGGGGGGCCCAGCAAGTTAGGTGGGGGCGCCAAACTTTGAGGGGGACTGTATTGACTCGCGTATAAGCCGAGGGGGGGACTTTTCAGCCCAATTTTTGGGCTGAAAAACTCGGCTTATACGCGAGTATATATGGTAAACTACTGTACCTAAAAAGTGCTTTGTTTTTTTTAAATAGTACAGATATGAACAAAAAATGAAATATATAAGAAATAGGCATGACAAATATGTTTTTTAACACTATCATGTTTTTTACAAAGGATATATATATATATCACATTAGCAAGAAGTTACCGGGCACTAACAGGTTATGCACAGGCATACGCCACTCTCGTGGCTATTAACTGCAGGCAGCCCGGTGGTGCTGGCCTTAATAAGAATCACATGTAGTAGCGTTAAGAGAGAAAGAAAGTAGCCGCACTCACCGGAGCAGGGTTTTTCATTCTTTATTTGCTGAATAAATCCTTGCGGTACAGCAACATAGCGGGGAGGGGGTGCAGGGAGGCGGACGACGGTTCACCGTTTCGCGGATTAAACCGCTTCTACGGGTCCTCTACCCGTAGAGGACCCGTAGAAGCGGTTTAATCCGCGAAACGGTGAACCGTCGTCCGCCTCCCTGCACCCCCTCCCCGCTATGTTGCTGTACCGCAAGGATTTATTCAGCAAATAAAGAATGAAAAACCCTGCTCCGGTGAGTGCGGCTACTTTCTTTCTCTCTTAACGCTAATATATATATATATACTAGATGGCGGCCCGATTCTAAAGAATCGGGTATTCTAGAATCCATATATAGTTTATTTACTAATAGTTAGGGGAGTGCGGTGAAATGAATTGTGTGAATACAGGTGGCTCAGTGGGTAGCAGAGTATACGGTGGCTCAGTGGTTAGCAGTGAGTGCGGTGGCTCAGTGGTTAGCAGTGAGTGCGGTGGCTCAGTGGTTAGCAGTGAGTGCGGTGAGATTGGTCAGCACAGTGTCGTGGGCAGAGTGGTCAGCACACACATACATACATACACACACACACACTGCGCTATAGTTAGCAGCGACCCTGCATCTTCCCCGCCGGCTGGATCCTGAGTTGACATGTCGCCGCCCGCGGACGACTGGATCCAATTTGGCGTTCGGGAAGTTTGGGGAGACTTCTTGGACGCTATATTGGACTGGAGAGGCTAGGGAGGCAGGGGAGGCTGGAGAGGCTGGGGAGGCTGGAGAGGCTGGGGAGGCTGGAGAGGCTGGAGGCAAGGGAGGCTGGAGAGGCTGGAGGGCAGGGGAGGCTGGAGAGGCTGGTGGGCAGGGGAGGCTGGAGGGCAGGGGAGGCTGGAGAGGCTGGAAGGGAGAGCAGAGGCGGGAGGGGAGAGCAGAGGCTGGAGGGGAGAGTGGAGGCTGGAGGGGCTGGAGGGCAGGGGAGGCTGGAGGGGCTGGAGGGCAGGGGAGACTGGAGAGGCTGGAGGGCAGGGGAGGCTGGGGAGGCAGGGGAGGCAGGGGAGACTGGAGAGGCTGGGGAGGCTGGAGAGGCTGGGGAGGCAGGGGAGGCAGGGGAGGCTGGAGAGGCTGGGGAGACTGGAGAGGCTGGAGGGCAGGGGAGGCTGTAGGGCAGGGGAGGCTGGAGATGCTGGAGGGCAGGGGAGGCAGGGGAGGCTGGAGAGGCTGGGGAGGCAGGGAGACTGGAGAGGCTGGGGAGGCAGGGGAGGCTGGGGAGGCAGGGGAGACTGGAGAGGCTGGAGGGCAGGGGAGGCTGGAGGGCAGGGGAGGCTGGAGAGGCTGGAGGGCAGGGGAGGCTGGAGGGCAGGGGAGGCTGGAGGGCAGGGGAGGCTGGAGAGGCAGGGGAGGCTGGGGAGACTGGAGAGGCTAGGGAGGCAGGGGAGGCTGGAGAGGCTGGGGAGGCAGGGGAGGCTGGGGAGAATGGAGAGGCTGGGGAGGCTGGAGAGGCTGGTGAGGCTGGGGAGGCAGGAGAGGCTGGGGAGGCAGGGGAGGCTGGAGAGGCTGGGGAGGGTGGAGAGGCTGGGGAGGCTGGGGAGATCGGGGAGACAGGGGAGGCTGGAGGGCAGGGGATGCTGGAGAGGCTGGAGGGCAGGGGAGACTGGAGAGGCTGGAGGGTAGGGGAGGCTGGGGAGGCAGGGGAGGCTGGAGAGGCTGGGGAGGCAGGGGAGACTGGAGAGGCTGGAGGGCAGGGGAGGCTGGAGGGCAGGGGAGGCTGGAGAGGCTGGAGAGGCTGGGGAGGCTGGGGAGGCTGGAGGGCAGGGGAGGCTGGAGAGGCTGGAGGGCAGGGGAGGCTGGAGAGGCTGGAGGGCAGGGGAGGCTGGAGAGGCTGGAGGGCAGGGGAGGCTGGAGGGCAGGGGAGGCTGGAGAGGCTGGTGGGCAGGGGAAGTTGGAGGGCAGGGGAGGCTGGAGAGGCTGGAGGGGAGATCAGAGGCTGGAGGGGAGAGTGGAGGCTAGAGGGGCTGGAGGGCAGGGGAGACTGGAGAGGCTGGAGAGCAGGGGAGGCTGGAGAGGCTGGGGAGGCTGTGGAGGCAGGGGAGGCAGGGGAGGCTGGAGAGGCTGGTGAGGCTGGGGTGGCAGGAGAGGCTGGGGAGGCAGGGGAGGCTGGGGAGGCAGGGGAGGCTGGAGAGGCTGGGAGGGTGGAGAGGCTGGGAGGTAGGGGAGACTGGAGAGGCTGGAGGGCAGGGGAGGCTGGAGAGGCTGGAGGGCAGGGGAGGCTGGAGAGGCTGGAGGGCAGGGGAGGCTGGAGAGGATGGAGGGCAGGGGAGGCAGGGGAGGCTGGGGAGGCAGGGGAGGCTGGAGAGGCTGGGGAGGCAGGGGAGACTGGAGAGGCTGGAGGGCAGGGGAGGCTGGAGGGCAGGGGAGGCTGGAGAGGCTGGAGGGCAGGGGAGGCTGGAGAGGCTGGAGGGCAGGGGAGGCTGGAGAGGCTGGAGGGCAGGGGACGCTGGAGGGCAGGGGAGGCTGAGGGCAGGGAAGGCTGGAGAGGCTGGAGGGCAGGGGAGGCTGGAGAGGCTGGAGGGCAGAGGCGTAGCTGGGTGGGGGGGTGCAGACTTACCGCGGCCGGCGTGCGTGTGGTGTAGGAGGAGAGGAGGGGCGGGCAGAGGTGCAGGACAGGAAGTCCCATCCTCCCTCCTCTCCGGGCGCCCGGCGGGCGGATGGCAGCACGGGGTCCCCCATGGGGTGGGGGCAATGGGCCCCTCATGCCGTGGGGCACGGGCGCTCGGCCCCCCTGCTTCCCGCTAGGTACGGTAGTGGGTGGAGGGGAGAGGCTGGAGGGCGGACGGAACTTCAGAGAGCGGAACGTTCCTCCGCCGCTCCCTGTAGCCGGGGGACCGCGCAGTGGTGACGTCACCATCATGGGTCCGGAGACCATCACGGAAGTAGTATTCCGGAAGTGGCCTTCGGCTTTTATATATAAGATATATTGTAATCAGATAACAAGTCTTATTACAGATATCAGTGCAATTGTGCTTCTCTGGCAGGTAAGGTTTGGAGGAAAACTTGACGTGCTAGAAAAAAACTGACTACATTTTTGGAATCAGCTTGCCAATTTTAGTATAAATCAGCTCAAAAACCTAACTCAACAGAAATTTTTTTTCAAATTGTTCCCCAGTGTAATCTACGGTATGAATAGGAGGAACCCATTATAGCTAAATAGAGCTGTAAAGGGTGCATTGCCAAAAAAAGTAAACACAATCCAAAATATTCTTCAGCTACATAGACAGCAATAAACTAGAAAATGATAGGGTTGCCCCCTCAAAAATAGTTTGGGTAAAATGATTGAAGAGGATGAGGGAAAGACCAGTCTGCTAAATACTTTTTCTCTGCAATGTTTATGCAACAAAATCCCATGACAAATGACATGATCAGGGATACCCTAAATTCTCTATTAAATGTCACCTGCTTAACCCAGAAGGAAAGGACAGCACTGCCTCAAAATCACCAAAGTAAACAAATCCTGTGGCCCAGATGGCATACATCCCCAAGTACTGCAATAATAAAGTACCGTAAAAGACAGACTATTATTTTTAATTTTTACAGATTCCATAATAACTGGGTCTGTACAATAGAACTGGTGCATAGCAAATGTGGTGCCAATATTCAAAAAGAATAGACATCCAGCGCCTTTCAGGACGCAATGATCCCAGGAAATCCAAGATTTCTTAAAACATCTGTTTATTTCTTCACATTAAAAACAGTAGCAAAAGGTCAGAATGCACTCATGATAAAAAAGGCATAGAAACCATTTCATTCCGTCCTGAAAGGCGCTGGATGTGTATTGTTTTGTATGTATCAATCTTCAGCCAGTGTGATTCGTGCAGCCTGGAAGACGTGGTAATTAAAGGAGGAGGTGAGCTGACTGCTTTACTTTTTTACAAATATTCAAAAAGGGGACAAAATCTGATCCAGGAAATATTAGATCGATAAGTTAATCCTCTATTGTGGGTAAAATCCTTGAGACTTTTCTAAGAGATGCTGTACTGGGAAATATCAAGAAGAATGACCCAGTATTAATATGGGTTTATGTGGCACTGGTCCTGTCAAACTAATATAATCAGCTTTTATGAAGAGGTAAGACACAAACTGTACCAAGGAAAAGCAGTGGATGTTGTTTATATGGACTTTTTAAAGGTGTTTGATATGGTGCCACACAAAAGGTTGGTACATGAAATGAGAATAATGGGAAAGGGGGAAAATATTTGTAACTAGGTTAAGCACTGGCTCAGTGATAGCAAACAGTAAGGGTACCTTTACACACGGCTACATTTGTAGCTTGTCACCAGGTAACTTACTGGTTGCAGTGAAATCATGGATACATGGTTCTATCTTGTTGCTGTGTACAAATGGAATCATCTCTCCATGATTTCACTGCAACCAGTAAGTTACCTGGTGACAAGCTACAAATGTAGCCGTGTGTAAAGGTACCCTAAGTGGTTGTTAATGGAACACACTCAGACTGGGTCACAGTTAACAGTAGGGGTACCACAGGAGTCAATATTGGGCCATCTTCTTTTTAACATATTTATTAAGAGTACAATTTCAATATTTGCAGATGATATAGTACTAAACTCTGCAGGTTAATTAATACATAAGAGATCATTTAATATTACAGAAGGATTTATGTAACCTGGAGACTTGGGTTGAGAAATGGAAAATAAAATTTAATGGGGATAAATATAAGTTCATGCAATTGGGCAGAGGAAATAAAATTTATAAGTATGTGCTCAATTGTAAAATACACATGGAAAATGCATTTGGTAGCTGGCACTGGGGAAATATGGACTTCTGTTATGGAGTATCCTTTACTGTCCACTGATGTGAAATAATGAGCACATTTGCATAAACTGAAGAAGCCTGCCATGGACTCTTTCTAATTAAATGTAAAACACTGGACAAAACTGTCACTGAAAAAGACTTGGGTGAATAGCTGGACGGCAAAGTCAAGTTTTCTGACTCGTGTCAGGCAGCTCCTGCCAAGGCTAAATAATGTGAAGCATTATATGAGGCATAGATGCTCATAAGAAGCACATAGTTTTACCTCTATACATGGAAGTAGGACGACCACACTTAGACTATTGTGAAAAATTTTGGTCTCTGGTGTATAAGAAGGACAGAGCTGAAGCACTGCACCTGCAGAGAGGAGTAGAGATGTGTGGTGTTCGATTCAAAATGTTCGCCAATCTCAAATTTTAGCTATTTTGGGTGGTGTTCGAGTCATTCAACGAATGCGAACAATTTGCTTCAAATTCAGCAGTTCGAGGTTATGTTCGATAACGGATCGATCACCAAAAGCGTAACTGGCTTTTCACAGTAATACTGTTAATGAATATTAATATCCAGTTTCAGTGTATAGTGTGTCGGGGGGATGGGGGGCAGGGTTTAGATCAGTGCTGCAGAAATAATGCCGATCTCCATTTTTTTTTCTCCTAACTGCATATACAGTGGGGCACTGCAGGCTGTCAGCCAATCACACACAGCAAAGTGCATTTTTTGCACACAAGCAAGGGCATGTGTCTTTGGCTGTGTATGTCACATGTCCTTGACCTATAAGACCCGGCCATTTTCCCCATCGCCACCATTTCCTCACTGCTGAAGCTCTGTGTCAGTCAGGCAGTGTTAGTTAGATAGATAGTGAGTGAATCTCAGGTTAGATAGACAGATAGGTTTAGGGAGTAGGGACTAGTTGGAATATCAGCCCTTTTGAGGGCTACTTCAGACAAGTAGGGAGAAGGGATTAGTTGTAAATATCAGCCCTTTTCAGGGCTACTTTATAGAAGTAGGGACTAGTTATAATATCAGCCATTTTGAGGGCTAGGTTAGAGCAGTTCCTATTGGTTTTTGCCAGGCAGGTGTGTGCCAGTGCTGTGCAAGTGTTTTTCACAGCATCTGGCCAAATCTAACTCAGGCAATTTTTTGGGGCAGGTAGTGTAGCACTGCTGTGAAGAAAGCTACACCCCCGTCTATCCAGTAGCCAATTTTGTACTGCAGCTAGTCCATGCAATATTTTTGGCCTAGTAGCAGTGTCTGGTAGTCAGCGGTGTAGCCCAGCTATAAAGCAAGCTACACCACCTGTCTATCCAGTAGCCAATTTTTTACTGCAGCTAGTCCAGGCAATTTTTTTGGGCTAGTAACAGTGTCAGTTAGATAGTGGTGTAGCCCACTTGAGAAACAAGCTACACCGCCTGTCTAGTTCAGACTAATTTTTAACTGCACCTAGCCCAGGTAATAGTTTGGGCCTAGTAGCAGTGTAATTTAGACAGTGGTGTAGCTCACTTGTGAAACAAGCTACACCGCCTATCTAATTCAGACTAATTTTTAACTGCACCCAGCCCAGGTAATAGTTTGGGCCAATAGCAGTGTCATTTAGACAGTGGTGTAGCCCACTTGTGAAACAAGCTACACTGCCTATATAGTTCAGACTCATTTTTAATTGCACCTAGCCCAGGTAATAGTTTGGGCCTAGTAGCAGTGTCTGTTAGTCAGTGGTGTAGCCCCGTTGTGAACCAAGCTACACCGCCTGTCTATTTCATAGTAATTTTTAACTGCATCTTGCCCAGGTAATAGTTTGGGCCTAGTAGCACTGTTTGGCCACTCAGCTCTGCTTAATTCCCATTCAAATTTTTTTTTGGACAACAACTGCAGAGTTGCCAATTTGTTCACATACAAAATGAGTGGCAAAAGGCCTGCTGCTGGCGGAAAGGGGAAAAGGCGTGGTGGAAAGGGAAAAAAAGTTTGTGTCTGTGGTGTAGGTGGTAAAGCAACAGTAACATCTGCTGAAGAAAGACCACTTTCCAGCCAAACTAAGATGTCTACTTCTTTTCGTTACACAAAAGGTGGGGGAACAAGAGGCGCAATAGTGCCCTATCACTAGTGACACTCAGATGTGAGTGGTGTAATGCAGTTACACTCACCTATTCCAGTTGTGAGACCTACAACTGGTTTAACAGCATATCACAGTATCAGCTGCTGCAGGACCTCCACCGACCACTCCAACGTGGAAAAACTGCCAGAAAATATGGGAAGCAAGGTGTACCATGGTCCGCGCTGCTGAGTCCACAAAATCACCTGGGATGCAAGATGATGTAGCAGTATACTTCTTTATTCCTTCCTACGCGTTTCGGCGCCCTTCCTGGCACCTTCCTCAGGGATATTACGTCTGCCATAGGAGCAGTGAATTTATAGCCCCTTACATTAGCAATAATGGGTGTGTTCTGTTTACATATGATGTCATCACTGGGGGAGGGGCCAACATTTTTGGAGGAATTTCACACAAATAACATAATAAAACGAGAAAAATAGTTAAAAAAAACTTGCTAAAATGTACATAAAAATCCTACCAATAGAATGATATAAAAACCTCCATGAAAATTGCAGCGGAAACGTTGCTAAAAATATCCAGACTGTCAATGCAAAACAATTTTTATTTTTTTTTATAAACAATTGTCACCCAACCTTCAGGGTAGTAGAACCCATGCATTTGCTGGTTTCATTGTTTTCTCTTGTGACTAGTGTTGAGCGCCACCATCTCACTGATATCAGTGCCTTAGGATCAATAAACTGCTTTTTCATGAAACTATCCTGTTAACTATATGGTACTATAGTTGTTATAAAAGAATTGCATAGAAAAATTATCAAAATCGTTATGCTAACAAAAAATGTTCTTATTTTTGTTTTGTAGGAGGGAATCAAGGAGCGATGCCGCTATTAAATAAACTTCATAAAATATAAAACACATTATTTCTAAAATTAACTGCTTCCAGAAAAACCCTTATCTTTATTCTCATTTCTATTTCCATTTACTAATTATTTATTGTCAATAAAAAATTACCTAAAAGATGCTATCACACAATCGCATTGGAGCTATAAAAGATGGCCTAAAAACTGTGTCCCTCATCATCCGTGTGTTTATGGTCACTATTTTATATGTTGGTTGTGGTGGTAGCATTGACAGTCTGGATACCCACGTGTAAGAGAAGGTAGCATCCAGCCCTGAGATTAGATACTCTATGAGATTGAGGGGTGGTGGATTTGGAGGAGTGGGTTGGGCACACCCGTAGTCAGGTGACTTGACAGTAGAAATAGGAAGGGGGAGGAGGAAGGAGTTCAGTAGGCCATAGTGAGCTGAGCTGCAAAGACTAAGAACAGGCCAGAGAACAGCAGAAGGTAGAGCTAAGCTGAGCAGGAGAAAGCCACACGTCCTGGAAGAGTGAGGGCATAAGGAGCGCAGAATCTGTTCCGAGCCAGGGTGAGCCGGAGGAGAGAGAAAGCCTATCCGGAGCCAGATCCCCAGGAGTGTGAGAGAACAGAGAGGGACGGCGATACCCGGGCCCTAGGATTGCAGCTGAAGCTACCGACTGCAGGCGGAGTAGCCCTCCTATTATACCGAGAGACGCAGAAGGAAAGGAGCCTGGTAGAGCCTCAGACTTGAGGACTGCTGGAGGCTGGGCTGAAGTAGAGTGTCGGCTCTAGAGGGGACCGTAGTTTACCCGGCATCCCCAAACAACACGACGGGGGTCTTAGTTCCAGATTGAGATCCCTACCCCAAAGGACAGGCAGCTCAGTGACAAACTGAAGGATCCACAGGGGTCCGAGTCACCGCCATACTGTCCAGAGACACCCACCAAGTGTATAGAGAATGTAATAGCCCGGAAAGGACACAACAGACTGTGTGAGAGGTCACAGAGAGAGAGGAGCCTGGCTGCAGGGAGCAAAGGGAACCCGGAGAGGGAGAATGTGCCCGTGTACTAAGAACTGTACTTGAACTTTGTAAGAACTGTAAATGAACTGTAAAGTGACTTGAAGAACTGAGAGTAAACACGGAAAACCCTGGAACTGCTTCCCTTGTGTTTCTGCATGAAAGTGATTCTCTCCATACAGGTACAGCCTGTCAGCACCAGCAAAGAGGAGAGATCCCTGCAGAGTCTGCAAAGTAAGTGTGCCACACACTCCACAATAGACTTAACCCTTACTGCCCGGGAAATACAGTTCTACCCAATGGAACTATACCACCTAAGCTGCTATTCCATCGTCCCCAGAGGTTCTGCAGCAGCGGCGGCCCCATTATTAGCCGCATATAGTGGGTGGCGTCAGTGTAATAGCCTACAGGTGACGGGATACGCAAGGACTGCACGGAACACAGAGTGTTAAACAAATGCACTTTTAATACAACTGGGGGAAAAGCGCGGGAAAGAAGGGGAAGGAGCGGGAAGGTGTGCAAAAGTAAATACAATATATATAACCACTGTAACTAGTTTGACGAGAATGTAAGGTCTCTGAATGTCTTTAAATAAAGAAATGCAAAGTCTTTATCGAGCAAGATACAGATAGTTTGTTTTCTTTCTATAACTTGTATATCGAACTGCAGAGTCTTTTCCTATCTGTCCCTAACTAAAACAGTGTGCACACTTTACTGCGAGTTTTACTGTGAGGTACCTTGTTGCCGTTGGGGCCCGTAATTCGCTGACAGGCGTGTCTCGAGTGCAGTCCTTGCTTTGGATCTGTGCCTTGCTCGTGCTGTCTGGCTCCTAACTCCACATCCAGTCTCTTTAGGTCTGTGTCTCTCTCTGCAACACACGTGGAAGTTGTCTCTCTCCTCCTTGTGGAGACCCACCCATCCATCTCCTGGACTGTTCCATGTCACTCTCAGCAGCAGGGGTTTTTATCTCTGCTATCCTTTCTTTTCTTGGGCAGCAGGTGGCAGTATAAACACAAGGAGAGGTCCACAAAACATTTATATACATGGTTAAAGAACTGTTAACAGGTCTTACATTTCCCCCCCTCTTTAACATTGGCCGTCCCGGCCGATACTCTCCTGGGGCCCTCTGCACAGGAACACATGATGGCAACCTCTGCCGTGCTTTACAACCTGCTGCCTGGGAGCCAATGTCTTACAACCGACTCCAGTGACAGAATACACAAATTCATCTGCCAAGTACCGATCAGGGGGAATACCAGCATTAGCCCGTTCAGTCCTACGTGGAGCTACGGCTAATTCACCAGACGCTGGTGCAGTAGCAGGGAGTACAATATCCTCGTCATCATCTCTGGAGATTGGTGGCTCATGCTCTGCAGGGGTGGCACCTGCAACTTGAACTGATGGGGGGTTGGACCTTCCCCAGTCTGTTGGCTTGGACGGGGCCCGCCACCATTCTTCATCATCAGAGCCCTCCTCGAGAGTAACAGGAACAGGCACGGGTACAGTCCCCGAGTCGCTTTGTCCGGTCCTGTCTTCTGAATAGCAGGGCTTCAGCATGTTACGATGCAGGATGAGGGTTTCGCCTTCCCGCTCGCTTCTCACTTCGTACACTAGCCCGTCAGGAGAGACTCTTCTGGTCACAATGTACCGCTCTGGTTTCCAGCGCTCACTCAACTTGTGTCTCGGGTGTTTCTCTGCAACTAGCACTCTGTCTCCTGATAAGAACGGAGCCTCACGTACAGGTTCCTGCCGGGGGTATATCTTTTCTTGCAACCGCTTGGTGACAATTCAATGGATAGTCTCCAGCCGTCGACGGTGACAGTCAACCCAAGACCCTACGCTCTGACTTTTACTGATCTCGGGTGGAGCCAGGTTTAGTTCTTCAATGCCTCTTCCAGCTCTTCCAAACAATAGCACGTATGGAGCGTACCCAGTGGTGGAGTGGACACGGTTATTGTATGCCCATACGATTTCTGCGAGATAACTGGGCCAGTGACTCTTACGATCATCTTCCAATGTGCGTAGCATTTGTAGGAGTGTCCGGTTAAACCTCTTGCAGGCTCCGTTGCCCTGTGGATGATAAGGCGTGGTTCTTGACTTTTCCATCCCGTAGATCCTTTGCAGCTCTCTCATGACACTGCCCTGAAAGCAGGCCCCTTGATCAGAGTGTATCCTTTTAGGGCAGCCGTATACCCGGATAAAGTCATCACTGATGACTCGAGCAGCCGATTCACCCGTCTGATCTCTGGTGGGCGTCACCACCGCAAATTTTGAGAAGTGGTCTGTCATCACAAGGCAGAACTGATAGCCTCGGTGGGAGTGGCCAATCTTCAGGTAATCTATCACAAGTACTTCCAATGGCTCTTTGGTGACAATGGTCTGTACTGGTGCTCGCTGTGGGAGAGCTTTATTTAACTCGCAGGAACGACACAGTTTACAGGCCTTCTCCACTGCCTGAGGCATCTGAGGACAGTACACTATTCTTTGCAACCACTGGTAAGTCTTGTCCGGCCCAAAATGGGCTCCTCTCTCATGCGCTTCTCGGGCCAATGGTACTGCCATCTTCTGGGTATCACCACTTGCCACCGTACTTCCAGCTCCATAGCTAGGTGCACCTTCCAATACAGCATCCCTTCTTGCACCGATAGCTTGTCCCACTGGCTGAGAATCTGTAGGGCTGCATGTGACAGCATGGCCCGTATTTCCTTCCTAGGCTTACTCTGCCGGATCACCCACTCTTTCACTTGAAGCAGTTCTGGATCAGATGACTGGATCTTCACCCATTCCTCTCTGGTTTGGCCAAGCAGGCGCGATGTTGTGCCCGACGTAATCTCCAGTATACAAGCCTCCACCACTTGGGCGGTGAATTTACTGAAGTCTGGAATTTCGTCTTCCTCTAACTGCTCATCTCTTTCACCCACTGGGGCTTCTGTGGTAACACGAGAGAGGGCATCCGCATTCTGATTTTCATGCTTGGAACGGTACTGCACATGATAATTATATCTGGAGAGTCGTGCCAACCACCTCTGTTCCATTGCCCCCAGTTTGGCGGTGGAGATGTGAGCCAGTGGATTATTATCCGTATAGACATCAATCTGAGCACCCGTGAGATATTCAGAGAACCATTCGGTTATTACCCATACTAGTGCCAGTAACTCCAGACGAAAAGAACTGTAATTCTCAGGGTTGTGTTCGGCTTCTTGCAACGTCCGACTTCCATATGCAATCACCCGTTCGATACCGTCCTGTACCTGGGCAGTACTGCACCCAGACCGTAGAGGCTCACGTCTGTATATAACCGAAAGGGGAGGTTGTAATCTGCATAGGCAAGCACAGGGGCACTGACCAAGGCCTCTTTCAGTCGGTGTAAGGCTTCTGCTTGTCTTGGTCCCCAGCGAATTTTCTGTGCCTTTGGTCCTTTCGCAGTTCCTCGGAGCAATTCATGCAAAGGTTCTGCCTCCTTCGCAAAGTCCTTGAAAAAGCGACGGTAGTATCCGGCCAGTCCCAAGAAAGCTCGAACTTCCCTCACTGTGCTGGGTGTGGGCCATTGTAGCACTGCTCTCACTTTCCCATCGGACGGCTGCACGCCGGCCTCCGTCACCTTGTGCCCGAGATATTCAATCTCTTTTTGAAAGATCCGGCATTTTTTTGCTTTCAGTTTAAGCCCATGGTCCCGTAACCGTTGAATCACTTGACCCAGTTGTTCGAGATGTTTTTCGAAGGTTGCAGAGTACACTACGATGTCATCCAGATAAATCAACGTGGCTTCGAAGTTCATGTCTCCAAGGTAACTCTCCATGAGGCGCTGAAAAGTTCCTGGGGCATTATTTAGCCCAAACGGCATGCGATTGACCTCGAAGAGTCCCATGGGCACAATGAATGCGGTCTTGGCCTTGTCTTTCTCTGCCACAGGGACCTGCCAATATCCGCTTGCTAGATCAAGGGAGGAGAAGTAACGTGCCTTTCCCAGCGCAGACAGTGACTCCTCTATCCGGGGCAGGGGATAGGAATCACGAACAGTGCAACCATTAAGCTTGCGGTAGTCAACACAGAAGCGAGTAGACCCATCCTTTTTCTTGACCAGCACGATTGGGGCAGCCCATGGACTCTGACTCTCTCTTATCACCCCGCTCTTCAGCATCTGTGCCAAGAGCTCTTTCACCTCTTGGTAATATTTTGGGGGTATGTGTCTGTACCTTTCTCTGATCGGTGGTGCATCTCCCGTGGGTATTTCATGCTGAATCTTGTCAGTACAGCCGAAGTCTTCTGCGTGACGGGAGAACGTGGCTTGATTCTCCCAGATGAAGTCTTCTATGGCCTGGGCTTGCTCTGAAGCAAAGGGGGTCAGGTCCACTTCCATCTGTCCTAGGATAACTTGACTGTTCCACTGATCAGTGGGCTTCTCTTCTCTCTCTATAGAAACAGCCAAAGTCCAGGTCTCCCCTGCCATGGGCTTCAATTCAATCAATTCTGCGTTCGCCACCTCTTCAGGCGCCAGGTAGACATGGGCCAGAACAACTCCCGAGGTCAAGGTGTAGGCCTGTGCACCGGTGTTCACGCAATGGAAAGGGACTCTTCCATTTCTTACTGTTGCTAAAGTGCGATCCACCAACGGTTCGTCTCCGTTCTCTTCACCACGGTAAGGTTCCACCAACACCTCCATCCCCTCGAGCATACGATGGGCCCCGACTGGCAAGGTGAGGACTGTCTCCCGATTTGGAGGTAGAGTAATTGCTGTCTGTCTTGGAACTCGAACCCTCCCCACTGGGTAGCGGCTCCCACCATTCCTCCACAGCCCCCTGGCACGGATAAGGTGTTGCAAGACTTTTTGAGCAGGCCTGTTAGCAGCAGTCATTTTCCAGTAATCACAGCCTTCCTTGTTGAAGAGCAACTGGTCTAGTTCCTTCAGGATGTTCATGCCCACGATAGCCGGCACTTCTCTGTCATACCGGCCCTCCGTTAACACGATCCCTTTTTGGCCTAAGTTCTGACCACAGGCACGTATGTTCATCCACACGACCCCTACAACCGGAATGGGAAGATTATTTGCAGCCTTCAGTCTGATATGTGTCCTTTTATCAATGGATACAGTTTGTCCAAAGTGTTGATAGAAGACCTGTTCTGGCATGGTGGTCACTTGAGACCCAGTATCCATCAGGCATCTTACTGCTTTCCCTTCAAATTCGGCCGTGATCGTTGGCGTGCTTGCTGCTATATCTTCAGGGCGGTTATTTTCTCTAAGCTCAGTTGGTCCCCCCCCATGTGCCCGACCACGGAGGGAGGTACTAGTTTAACGGCGGTCTTTCTTGAGACATCCCCCTCTCCGGGCAGTGCCGTGATATATGGTCCCGATTTCCACAGTTCCAGCATTGGTAGTCTCTAGCGGGTCTGGATCGTCTCTGCTTGATCTGTCCCCTCTCTTCTCGATAGGTATATGATTCAACCAGAGCTAGGGTGGATGAGGGACTCGGACACCGGGGCTACTGTGTGGGGAGTCACGGATGGTCGGGACCCCGGTGCCGTGCCCTGGTGATCAATTATACCAGATGTTTATGGTAAACGGTGGGGGTTAAAGGTGTTATTTACAGGGGAACGTGACGCCACCTGTAGAGTCCGGTAAGATGGTACCGGCGCTGCCAGCCGGCCACTGAGGTGATGGTGAAGGCAGCTAAGTGTGGTACAGCTCCCCACAGGTGGAGCTTTACCTCAGGGCAGCTACTGTGGTGAGACGGTGAGGGAGGACAGTGATGGTAATGGTGGTGCAGTTCTTACCCCTCTGCTTGATGATGTTAAGCCCTCCGGGCTGCGGCAGGAAGAATAATAGAAACAGTTCCAGTTTAACTCTGCTTTACTTGGTACCGACTGATGGCATAACAAGACACGATACAGTTTGGTTTAGGGTGTTGTTACCAACTCAGGGTTTCTCTTATGGAGTCTCTAGATGTCGTCTCTTTGTCTTTCAGGGTTTACTACTTTCTTTCTTACTCTAGTTCTTTCAGTCTTTCACCACCTTAGAAGAGCTCCCCCGCTAGTCCTACGGTCTGTGTCTAGAAGATAAGGTCTGTCCACTACTCGGCCTGGATAAGGCAACCCGAAAACGGGATACAGAAGGCTCCCTTCCAGCACCGCAGTATATGTCTGTCCCTTTTAGTTTCTTCTAGTGTCCTGAACCGGTTTTCAGTCCTGAGGGGAGAGGTACCTTGTGGCGCTGTCAGCAACCCGTTTCTGTTGGGCCTACAGCTCGTCGGTTTTTCAGTCAGGGCTGAACTCCTGGCTGCCTCGGTTGTCCGTGTCACCGGTGTCCCCTCAACATGACCAGCTGGCTCCTACCAGCCCTGGCCCGTTGCCATCTGTCCTGGGTCCCCACATAAAGATGGGGTACCCTCCACTCAGCTGGGCTGCCAGACCTGACCACTCTGTCTGCCTTCTCAGCACCGTCTGAGGTAAATTCCCAACTGTCACTCTTACTCTATCCTAAGTTCCGCCCCCACCCTGTGGAACCTACTATATTACAGCTCCCCCTACTCTAAGTGGTGCGGTCCTAAGTGAGTGTAAAAATAGACTCCATAAGATTTAAATCCTAAACTAGCAACTTACAATAATATTACACATAAATAATAAATGCAATACCATTCTGTGGCGCCTAGTCACAGGGGCGCTACACACCCCCTTGGTGAAACACACCCGTCCGCGGGTGTTAAACCAAACCTGGAATAAAATGCATTTTACATATAACATTGAACATTTAGGGCATATCTGCTTAGGAGGCCTGGCTCTACTTAAACCACCCCCAGGCACTTTCTTTTCTTAACTTAATATGCATGGGGGCTAGTCCAGTTCCTCCACCCTTAATTCAGAACTATTTATAACATATTTAACTTTTAACAGGTATTAACAATAAGATTGCTTCTTTTCTTCCCTTGCGGGAGGCTCACTACTTATAACGTTACATTTAACTTTGACTATAGTCTAGTCCATACTGGCCCAACTGGGACCAGGTAACATGTTCTTTGATTACTGTCCATCAAATGCTGGAAAAGGAAAAAGAAACAATGTAATGCAAGGAAAATATGCATTTTAAACGATTCTGCTCACACTTTAAACAGTGCAATACCAGGTTAACTCTTTATTACTCAACTTTACTGACCCGGATTGCAAACCACCCGCGTTCATAGGTGATCACATCCCCACGGTACAGGTCCTGGTCCGGGTGGCCTTGGGAAACTGCAGCTAGAGACACTCTCCTCTCTCCATCCGCTGCTGTTGATGCTGGTATCGCGACCCTCCATAGCTCGCGGGGCTCGGCCTCCTCTGCGCCGCCGGCTGTTCCTTCCTCTCGGTCCTCCTCCCCTGTCATGTCGGGCTCTTCGGAGAACCGGATCAGGCTTTCCGGTTCGGCGGTCTTTCCTCTTCCGGGCTCCATGCTCGCTGGGTCCTCCGTTACAGTGCTCGACCCGCCCCCTTGGTTGATTGAGAGCAATGGGGCGGGGAGACTTTTTGGCACCTCTTGAATGGCCCATGTATGCTGAGGGGCCGAGGCACACCCCTGAGCCGCCACATAGTTCTTTTTGCACTTTTAAGCCCGCCCACCACGAAGTTCCTATGGGCCAGTCTTTCGGGCTTTTCCGGAGCCCGCCATTGCCTTTGTCACTCCTCGGCAGAACGGAGGGGCGGGGCTTATCTTCCCGCTCTTTCTCCTGCTGTAGTGACGCAGTTTGAATTTGTGAGGCGATGTAATGTCGGCTCTGCTCAGTTTTTGTAATCCACACAGTTAGTCAGTAATAAAGTCCAGGCACACTTCACCTGGTAGATACCAGGCTGGTTCATCCTGTTCGTGACGCCAATTTGATTCAACCAGAGCTAGGGTGGATGAGGGACTCGGACACCGGGGCTACTGTGTGGGCAGTCACGGATGGTCGGGACCCCGGTGCCGTGCCCTGGTGATCAATTATACCAGATGTTGATGGTAAACGGTGGGGGTTAAAGGGGTTATTTACAGGGGAACGTGACGCCACCTGTAGAGTCCGGTAAGATGGTACCGGCGCTGCCTGCCGGCCACTGAGGTGATGGTAAAGGCAGCTAAGTGTGGTACAGCTCCCCACAGGTGGAGCTTTACCTCAGGGCAGCTACTGTGGTGAGACGGTGAGGGAGGACAGTGATGGTAATGGTGGTGCAGTTCTTACCCCTCTGCTTGATGATGTTAAGCCCTCCGGGCTGCGGCAGGAAGAATAACAGAAACAGTTCCAGTTTAACTCTGCTTTACTTGGTACCGACTGATGGCATAACAAGACACGGTACAGTTTAGTTTAGGGTGTTGTTACCAACTCAGGGTTTCTCTTATGGAGTCTCTAGATGTCCTCTCTTTGTCTTTGTCTTTCAGGGTTTACTACTTTCTTTCTTACTCTAGTTCTTTCAGTCTTTCACCACCTTTGAAGAGCTCCCCCGCCAGTCCTACGGTCTGTGTCTAGAAGATAAGGTCTGTCCACTACTCGGCCTGGATAAGGCAACCTGTAAACGGGATACAGAAGGCTCCCTTCCAGCACCGCAGTATATGCCTGTCCCTTTTAGTTTCTTCTAGTGTCCTGAACCGGTTTTCAGTCCTGAGGGGAGAGGTACCTTGTGGCGCTGTCAGCAACCCATTTCTGTTGGGCCACATAAAGATGGGGTACCCTCCACTCAGCTGGGCTGCCAGGCCTGACCATTCTGTCTGCCTTCCCAGCACCGTCTGAGGTAAATTCCCAACTGTCACTCTTACTCTATCCTAAGCTCCGCCCACACCCTGTGGAACCTACTATATTACAGGTCCCCCTACTCTAAGTGGTGCGGTCCTAAGTGAGTGTAAAAATAGACTCCATAAGATTTAAATCCTAAACTAGCAACTTACAATAATATTACACATAAATAATAAATGCAATACCATTCTGTGGCGCCTAGTCACAGGGGCGCTACACGTACATGCGGGTACCCGGCCGCGGTGCTGTAGTTCGTACTTCTGACGCCGGGGCTTGCATATTCTTCAGCAACTATTGTAGAGCGGTAACAGTCTCTTGTAACTGATCCACTTTAGCTTCAAGCTGGCTTGGTTCTCGGTTTCTCTCACTCGGGACTACCCTATGAGCCCAAACGTCTCTCCCCGCGTTCGGCGGGTCGCAATTTTCAGCTTGTGTGCTGGAGACTGCTTCTTCCAGTACTTCCTGAAAACTTAATTTTTTTTCCACCCTGAGCCGTTCAGGGAGAGCACTTCTGATCTTGGGGTTATGTAATCCTCTGAGGAATTGATCTCGCAGGGTACGGTCAGCGTAACCAGGGGTTTGTGCTAGCTCTGGCTCTGCTGTAAGCATTTGTCTCATTATTCTCTGGAGGGCATTTGCATACTGTGGCAAGCCTTCTTCTTCACCCTGCAGCCGGTAGAACAGTTGTGCCTGCAAACCACCTGCTTCTGGCTTGCCGCCATACACCCTCTCCAGAATCTTCACCACCTGTTCTAACGTCTTTCTTTCACTCTCAGGGCGCAATAAAACAGTCTCTTGAGCATGGCCCTCAAGGGCAATCAACAGTATCTCCCCCTTGGTTTTCTGCAGTTACTCCTGCTACTTTCAACATGCCCCTCACCCTCTGCGCCCAGTCATGGAGAGGTACATTGTTGCCAGTAAATTTTGGTATATGGGTCAGCATAGCACCCAGGGACAGTTGCCTTGCTGGTATTCCCCCATCAGGTTGTATTGGAACATTTCCATCGACAACATCCCTCTGTCCTTCCATTGTTCAGTACCAGCCTGCGTATCCTGCCGACTACGCCAAGTGTAATAGCCCACAGGTGACGGGATACGCAAGGACTGCACGGAACACAGAGTGTTAAATAAATGCACTTTTAATACAACTGGGGGAAAAGCGCAGGAAAGAAGGGGAAGGAGCGGGAAGGTGTGCAAAAGTAAATACAATATATATAACCACTGTGACTAGTTTGACGAGAATGCAAGGTCTCTGAATGTCTTTAAATAAAGAAATGCAAAGTCTTTATCGAGCAAGATGCAGAGAGTTTGTTTTCTTTCTATAACTTCTATATCGAACTGCAGAGTCTTTTCCTATCTGGCCCTAACTAAAACAGTGTGCACACTTTACTGCGAGTTTTACTGCGAGGTACCTCGTTGCCGTTGGGGCCCGTAATTCGCTGACAGGCGTGTCTCGAGTGCAGTCCTTGCTTTGGATCTGTGCCTTGCTCGTGCTGTCTGGCTCCTATCTCCACATCCAGTCTCTTTTGGTCTGTGTCTCTCTCTGCAACACACGTGGAAGTTGTCTCTCTTCTCCTTGTGGAGACCCACCCATCCATCTCCTGGACTGTTCCATGTCACACTCAGCAGCAGGGGGTTTTATCTCTGCTATCCTTTCTTTTTTTGGGCAGCAGGTGGCAGTATAACACAAGGAAGAGTCCACAAAACATTTATATACATGGTTAAAGAACTGTTAACAGGTCTTACATCACAACTGACATCCCCTGTAAATATCCCCTTTTATTGCCGAGCCCAAGTACCCCCGTCCCAGTGGGCCCGACACATGACTTGTGCATCTTGATGAACGTTAGTCTGTCTACACTGTAGAAATACAAAAAGGGGGGAGACAAAAGGCGCAATAGTGCCCTATTACTAGTGACACTGTCTGTGTGAGTTTATCAATAGGTATGCACTCACCTGATCCATTTGTGTGCCCCACAACTGGTTTATAAGCATTTGGTTTTTAGCTGCTGCAGGACCTCCACCAGCCACTCGCACGTGAAAAAACGCTCAGATATTGGGAAGATGGTGTACCACGGTCCGCGCTGCTGCCTCAATGGAATCACAAGGAATGTAAGGTTCCAAGAAGTCACAAGGAATGCAAGGTTCCAAAAGTAACAATCTCCTTTATTCCATCAACGCGTTTTGGCGCCTCTCCTGGCACCTTCATTAGGGTATATCTTCTTGTCTCCTCTGGCCTTGCAAAGGATGGTCTAAAAAATTTGTGAAACAATTCCACAAAATTGCTGTTACCACCAGATATGGTGTTACTGTTACAGTTTGAGTGATGATTCGACAGTACCACGGTTGGCAAGTTAGAACTGTGAGATTCACTATGTGCACCACTGGCGTTTTGTGGAAAAGCAGATCTAAGATTCTGTAACAGCTTCTGCTGATACTCCTGCATACGTGAATCCCTTTCTATGGCAGGAATTATTTCGCCAAATTTACTCTTGTACCGGGTTCTAAGAGTGTGGCAACCCAGTAGTCGGCATTACTTCAAATTCTGACAATACGACGGTCAGTTGTATGTAGTGCAGCAAGAAGACACTCATGTGTCTTGCGCATCCAGGAGGCCCAAGTCCTTGTGTTCGTGGCGGCGAGGTAAGAATCATGCTTCCTTCCTCTGCCCTCTCCTCCAACCTCGCACAAAAGAAATGTGATCAAGGTCTCCCTCATCTGATGAGTCTTCCATGCCCATTGCCAGTTTGTCCTCCATTTGTTCCTCGGCTCCTGCACCTTCCTCAACAGTTTGGCTGCTACCATGCGCCCTCGTCAGGGCTGCCATTAGAAATTTTGGGGCCCCTTACTGGCAAAATTTTGGGGCCCCATGAGACTCCACCTAATCTCCGCCTCCACCAATCTCCGCCTCCACCCAGGCTCCACCTCCATCCAGACTTCACCTCCACCCCCAAACCTTCCACATTTTCACCGCCCACTATTGGAAAAACTCCCTTTCTGCACCACGTCCTCCCCAGTCACACATTAATCTCTTTCTATACATTGTTCTTTATGTGAGCTGAGGGATGTGAACAATAAATGCCACATGAGGCAGAATAACACTGGTGGTGTTATTTATTACCTTGTACAGGGGTGGGGATATTTTTTTCCTGCCGGGGTGGGGGGACATTTTTAAAGTCATTCAGGGGCCACACATCACCATGACAATTATCTGGCTACATTTAATTAATTTACTCACCTAATTTGATGGCTGCAGCTGCTTCTCTGTGTCCTGCGATGTTCGGTGATTTCTGATCTTCCAGGTTTGCTGATCTGAAGCGCAGTTGACTCTGTGACAATAAGTTTTGTAAATTAAATACATCACATAGGAGACTGCTATATATACATCATACAGGAGACACTGAGGGCATATACCACACTGTAGAGGGCTAGGGGCACATAGACTGGGGGTGAGCTGAGGTCTGCAGGAGCCACAGGAATGTATGATCTCTCCCCGGGCCCTGACCCATTGAGGGGTAAGCTGAGCTCTGGAGGCAGAGGCCAAAAGCTTCCAGAAAATGGCTGCGGATCTCGATCTGCGCATGCAATGCCTCCACGACCATTTTCTGGAAGTCTAGACAATAGAGGCCAAGTCACAGCTTGGCAATGCCCCTCTCTGTGCATGTCTCTCCCCTCTCTGTACCTGTCACCCCCTTTGCACAGTCTCTGTCCCTCCTGTTTGCTGTCTCTCCCCTGTGCCTGTCTCCAACCTGTGCACTGTGTCCCATATGCGCGCTGTGTCTCTCTCCTGCACCTGTCCCCCCTGTGCCCATCTTCCCCCTATATGCTGTGTCTCCCCACTGCACCTGTCTCCTTCCTGTGTGCTGTGTTCCCGTGATAGATGACAGACACACATACAGTACACAGAAGACAGGCAAACGACAGATGAAAGACACACATACAGTAAACGGATGACAGACACACAACACATGGATGACAGACACACACAGCACACTGATGACAGAGACACAGCACACGGATGACACACACACACATACAGCAAACAGATGACAGACACACACAGCACACGGTTTACAGACACACGTACAGCACACGGATAACAGACACGTGCACATGTGAAGGTTTTACCTGTACTGTAGTATCTGTCCTTGGTGCTCTGATGTAGAGGACACTGGCTTTTCTGCCTAATGCGCCACTCCTGTCCGGTGCGGTTTGTAAACAAGTTTGTGAAGCGTCCATTCCTGTGCGCTTTCTTCTGCTCCCAGATCCAAGATGGCAGCTTGAGAGAGCGGCGGCTGCCTGTCGTTCCCTAGGGTAGTGGGCAATAGCTCCGCAAGCAATCGTGTCGGGTCGTCCGCATCAAGGGGTGAACCTAGCCTCTCTGCTGCCTGAGGCGAAATTCAAAACAGCGGCCCCCCTTCCCTAAACACAAGGATGTCAGTGCCATGACACACACATATGCACGCATATATCCCTCATCCTGGTATATATGATCCCATACCTGATATGGTCCCCCATCCTGATATACATGGTCTCCTCCTTGTATATATGTCCCCTTCCTGGTATGTATATGTCTCCCATCCTGGAATATTTGATCCCCCATCCTGGCAATATTTGATCCCCCATCCTGGTATATAAGAACCCCTAATATATAAGTTCTCTATTATCCACTTTCGGAAATATATGTCCCTATCCTGGTTTCATGGTCCCTATCCTAGTATATGTGATGCATTTTAGCTGGGTCTGCATCCTCGGCAAGGACGTACATTCAGCTGAAGCAGGCGTTGGGGTTGGCGGGGCATGGTCCCCCAAGGCCCGGTCACATTAGTGACCCCTGCGACCGCGATCGTTATGATCCTGATCCGGTCTAAAATGACAAATCTGCAGTCACTTCATATGGCTGCAGATTTATGAATCCTCGCATAACAGACACTGTGCATTGTAAGGATTCTCCAGTGTCAGAGCTGTGAACGACAGTCACAAGTTACCAGACTCCAGGCCAGAGTGCACACACCCAGGCGCGCCATCATAAATACATCACACACAAACCCAGGTGTGCTCTCATACATACATTATACATCACACAGGTGTACTCACAACCCAGCATACCATCATACATACAAACTCAGGTGCACCATCATTATGTACATGACACACATACGCCCAGGCATACCATCAGATATACATCACACACCCAGGCATACCCTCATACATACATGACAAATACACCCTGGAGCAGTGTCTTACATACATGACATATCATACATATATGATACATACATCCAGGAGCATCATCATACATACATGACACATACACCCAGGAGCACATCACATCCATGACACATACATCCAGAAACATCATCTTACATACATGACATACACCCAGGAGAACTGCCTTACATGCATAACACATACACCCAGGCACAGCACCTTAGATACATGACAAACACCCAGAAGCACATGACACACACATCACACTCATACATGATATCTGTATCACACACACACACATATATATACTCACTCTCTTCTTCATCATCGTGTACCCAGTGAAGGAGGCCTGTAGTTGTAATCAGCAGAGGATCTTCTGTACACACATTCTGGCTCCTGTCAGCCCCCTTCTCTCCCCCTCCCCTGCTCCCGACTGCTGAGCTGGCCTGGAAGTGACATTACAGGAGGAGGGGGAGCTCCTGTAGCTGCTCACTTCATTCCCCTCTCCTCATGCTTGGCTGCCTGCCAGCTCTTGTTGATGCTGTGCAGGATTCCTCGGCCACAGATGAGGCCGAAGAAGAGACCAGAGGAGCAGCTGAGGAGGCAGCGCATCTTTGTTCATTATATTAGTGGAGCCGCAGCCTCATCCCCTGGTAACCAGGCTGCGATATGGTCTCTCTCCTCCAGTGAGGCTTCTCCCCCTGCAGCCCCACATATAGTCTTTTCTGTTCAAGGAGGTGCTCAGTCACTGTACTGTGCACTGTGACGTGCACTCCCTGGTCGGGAAGGGACTCAAGGGAGTGGGCGGCAGCCAGCGGATCCCCGCACACAGGAACTCGTCAGTGGGGGAGGCAGGAGCGCTCACGCAACATAGGGGGCCCCTTGCTCCAAAAGGCCACGCCCCCCAACAGCATGGTCGGGCCCCCTTGCCCCTGTTCAATAGCCACGCCCCCTGCAGTCAGGCCCCGGGCCCCTCACTGCAGTAAGGGCTGTAACCCCCTAATGGCGGCCCTGGCCCTCGTTAATCCCTCTCCCCCACCCTCCCATGCCTGCCGCCTTGGTGCTGCCGACCGTCTGGACCTTGGAGATCTTGTTATCCCTTCCAAATACGACTCCTCCTGTACTTTTTCCCCCTCCTCTTGTCCCACCACCTGACTCCAAATACTGTTTATAGTGTGCTCTAGCATGTAAACAACCGAAATAGTCATGCTTGGCATCGTCAGCACTTAACATCTTTGTCGCCATTTTAAAACTGTGTAGAAGGGTGCATAGGCACTTGATCTGAGACCACTCCAGCAGCGTGATTTACCCCACCTCTGGATCTCGTTGGCCCAGGTTATATGTCATAACGTATTGCACCAGGGCTCGTCGGTGCTGCCACAGTTGCTGCAACATGTGCAGAGTTGAATTCCATTGTGTCGGCACATCGCATTTCAGCCGGTGAACTGGCAGGCCAGAGATGCAAGTCGTTGAGCTGCAGGATGCGAGCGACGAAAGTGAGCACACAGCGACCATGCCCTCTACAGAAGCCCATCTAGGCCGGGATAGTGGGCTAAAAATTGCTGGACAACCAGGTTCAAGACGTGAGCCATACAAGGCAATGCCGCATCCAGGTTTGCAGCATTGTCGCACAAGGCCTTACCTGGCTACAGGTTCAGTGCAGACAACCATTGATGAAACTTGGTCTCTACAGCTGACCACAACTCCTCAGCTGTGTGACTCACATTTCCCAGACATTTGAACGTAAACACCGCCTGACGTCGTAGAGCCCTGCTGCCAGCATAGTAAGGAGGAACTTCTACATACAGAGGATTGACGCACAACTAGTGGGGATGGCAAGACTTGGAGGGCAGACTTGTGTCTCCTCCTCCTTTTACTCATCCAGCTCTTTTCTTTTCACATTTTTTTATGTACTTGTCACTTTTACATGTGTTTGTTGTGTCTTCTGAGTAGTTTGTCACCTTTCTGGACACCTTAGAGGGTGTTTTCTATGTGTTTGTGTTTGCCTACTATTGTTTTCAATGGTGTTCGACGGTGTTCTAAGAACATTCGACCAACATTCGACAAACACACCCCCAGTTCGACGAATCGAATCGAATTTGAACACTAGGGTGGTGGCTCATCTCTAGAGAGGAGCAAGCA
Source organism: Allobates femoralis (assembly GCA_033576535.1). Lineage (NCBI taxonomy): Eukaryota > Metazoa > Chordata > Amphibia > Anura > Aromobatidae > Allobates > Allobates femoralis. The sequence goes on from JARQOC010000003.1 coordinate 485,511,918, forward strand.
AAGTTATTAAAGGACTGCGTGGTTTGCATTACCAAAACAGTTTATTAAACTTGTTTTTTTTTAGTTCGCACAATCTTATTACAATGTACAAATACATATTGGGACAGTACAGAGACCTGTCTAGTAATCTTTTTAAATGTAGATCTGTGACGGGGACAATGGGGCATCCTCTATATCTTGAGGAAAGAAGGTTTAATCATAATAACTGATGCTGATTTTTTTTAACTTTAACAGCAGTGAGAATATAGAACTCTTAGGCTCCCTTCACATCACATTTTTTTGGGATCCGTGGCTATCCGTTATAAAACGGATAGCCACGGATCAGATTTGGCCTCTATGTATCCCTTCGGGCACAGATGGGCACGGATTGGTCCATAATGGCCATCTTTGTGTGCAGGGATCCAATTGCGTCTGCTTTTTTCACTTCCCCAAAATCGGAGACTGCTCCGATTTTTGGCACAGCGGACACAATTGGACAGCATCCGATCCGACGTTGTCTGATTGAAATAACATGGGGGTCTATGGAGATCGAATACGGGAAAAAACAGGATTGTTTTCCAGATACGGTGTTAGTGTACTGAGCATGCTCAGTACACTAAAACTGCTCTGTTCAGTGTAATTTCACTTTAGCTGTGTATCTACATACACTGATAAAGTGAAATTAAATAAAGCAATGTGTTAAAAATAAAAAAAATGCTCACCTCTCCGCCAAGTGTCCTACGATGCAAGACGTACACATCCGATGGCTGCAGGACCTTAATCAGCTCAGCGGGAAGGGGGCGGCAACCCGATTAATTGATGTGTCACATTATGCAACACATCAGCTGATCCAGTTGCTGCCCCTTTCCTGGTCAGCTGATTAAGGTCCTGCAGCCATCGGACGTGGACACCTTGCATCGCAGGACACTTGGCAGAGAGGTGAGCATTTTTTAAATTTATTTTTAAGGCATTGCTATCTTTCCCTTTTGCAATGTATGTAGATACATTGCGAAATTGAAAGTACAGCCCCGCTTTGCCTATGCTTTGCAGGCTCGGCTCCTCCCAGCTCTTTCTGTGTTTGGAGCAATCAAAATCATGGATCCAGACACAGAAATAGCATCCAGAGTTACACATCCGGACCTATCCGTTCCTATCCATGTGGCCCTGCAAAAAACAGGATCCCCACGTACGAGAATAAAACGTGATGTGAAGGAGGCCTTAGCTAAATGATGTTCTAATGACTGATTCACTACTAAAATTTAAGAAAGGCCTGGATGCGTTTCTTGAAAAATTTAATATAATCAGTTTTGTGCATTTGATTCTGTGATTGGATGAAGATCCAGGGAACCAGTTGGATTGCTGTATGTGTGGTCAGGAAGGAGTTTTTGCCCTAATATGGAGCTTATTGTTTACTCCATGCGGTTTTTGCTTTTCTCTGAATTAACAGGTTATGCTATTGATTGAACTCGATGGACTTAAGTTTACCTTCAAGCTTAAAAAACTATGAAACTATAATTGTACAGGGAATGTATGACCCCAGCATTAAAATAATATTGGTTTAAGTCTGACATCCCTGTGAGTGTCTCTATATAATGACCATAACCTTTAGGTGTTTTGATTACAGGAACTCAGAAACAAAAGATGGTTTAATTTGTGAAAGCTCAGTCTGGTAAATACAGGTCTCAAAGCCTGAACAGATAGTCTGTTTATATTTTCTATTTACTTTTGGAAGGGGGGTGTTTGGAAGAACAGGCCATTTAATATTCAAGATACTCACTTCTAAAATAGCCTATGGTCCAGTCACAGACCTGAGTTTAGAATATTAAAATCTAGGACATCCTGGAAACACGAGTACAGCTTGAAGCATATCAAAAGCTGGGTGACACAAAACAAAGCTGTTGACATGTGGGGGCCTGCCCATGCTAGAATGTATTCCATATTTCATTGTTCTCCTCCCCCAGTGAAACAGAAGACAACTTTAGACTGGAAATTTTAGGTACTTATGTTACTTTATTTTATGATTGTTTGCTTATTTGTGTATTGTTTTAAATTTAGCTTTTATACCTTTTATTGCCAGTATTGCATTTTCTATATTGCAACTTAAAGTTTAATAAGTTTGATTCTGGTATGTTGTAAATAATCCATAGCCTTACAGAGAGTGTGTGATCCTTTTGAATGTCAAATAGTAGTATATAGTGTACTATCCTGTATAGTGAGAAACAGATCTGGGGTCAGAAACTAAGAAGGCTCATTACAAACAAAGGTGTAAGATAAATCATTAACCATGACCCTTCCCACCCTGAGGAGACCAGACCCTAGCTGTCAGCTTCACCTTGGCTGGGGATTAGAGATGAGCGAGTATGCTTGTGACTACTCGGTACTCACACGAATATCTCGGTACTCGGGGTACTCAGCGAGTACCGAGTAATCTCGCGATGCTCTTGCTATGCTCGGGGTACACCTCCCTGCATGTTGGCGCTCTTTACAGAGCCAGCCGACATGCAGGGATTGGCTGATAGACACTGTAATGCCACAGCCATGTTGGTTGTGGTATTAAAGTGATTGGCTGGCCGCACAGCGTGATCAAGTCTTTATAAGACCTGACCGCGCTGTGCTCATCACTGTGCTCCACAGACAGGCAGTGTAGGAAGAGGTGCTGCTGATTCAGGGACAGATTTGTGGCCTTTCAGCTAGTGTATGCGCAGGACTGCTAATCTAATACCACAACAGTCCTTCTGAGGACTAATACAGCTGTATACAGGCAGGAAGGGAGGCAGGGTATATAGCAAACTTCTTGTGCTAGTATACCAGCCTGCATCACATCTGGTTCTGGTGTACAGGCTGGAAATCTCCAAAACAGTCTTTTTAAGGATTCATTTAGCTGTCTATTGGCAGTAAGGGGTTAGCTCCAATTAGTATACGCCAAAACACTGTATACTCGTCAGCGTTTGTGTCTGACCGTTCCAGATGCCGGGATTAAACCGCTCTAATCTGTGATCTCAGTGTGCAGCTAAAAACCAACTCTTGTCTGCATTCATTTACCATCTTAGTGCGGCAGGAGTGGCTTGTAGCTCCTAGTAGTATACGATAAAACACTGTATACGCGTCAGTGTTTGTGTCTGACCGTTCCAGCTGCTGGGATTAAACCGCTCTAATCTGTAATCTCAGTGTGCAGCTAAAAACCAACTCTTGTCTGCATTCATTTACCATCTTAATGCGGCAGGAATGGCTTGTAGCTCCAAGTAGTATACGCTAAAACACTGTATACGCGTCAGTGTTTGTGTCTGACTGTTCCAGCTGCTGGGATTAAACCGCTCTAATCTGTAATCTCAGTGTGCAGCTAAAAACCATCTTTTGGACACCTTCATTTAGCTGTATACAGGCAGCACAACATTGAAAATGTGCAAGGCCGGTGTCAAGGGACAAGGAACTGGACGTGATGGTAGTGCAGGCAGAGGCCGAGGCCATGTGCAAGCTCGAATTGTGCCACGACAAATGCCCACATCATCTCGCTCGACCTTCCTGTCCCAAATTCTAGGGGACCGCAGCAGTACACCACTATTAAACCCAGACCAGTGTCATCAGGTTGTTAGTTCGATAGCGGATAATGCTTCCAGTCAGTTTGGCACCACCACAAATACCCTGTCTTCCACACGGTCAAGTGTCAGTAGCCGTGAGACTGGACCACACATTCCACACCCTGATCCTCCTTCCTCTCACCATGCCGAGTGCCCGGCCCCAGACATAATTGATCCCACACTTGGACACTCTGAAGAGCTGTTCACTTATCCATTCTTAGATTCTGGCCTCTCGCCAGCTCCAGTTGAAGTGGGTCATGAGGAGATCATATGTACCGATGCACAAATATTTGAGCAGCCACGGTCTCACGAAGGCAACGGTGGGAATGTGTCTCAACAAGAGGTGGACGATGATGAGACACAATAGCCAGAAAGTCAGAAGGAGGACCGGGGTTCGGAAGTGGAAGACGACGTGGTGGATGATCCAGTAACTGACCCAACCTGGCAGGAGGACATGCAGAGCGAGGACAGCAGTGCACAGGGGGAGTTAGGCATAGCATCACAACAGACCAGAAGAAGCAGAGTGGTGGCCGCAGGCAGAAGGCAGGGAACCGTTCCCCGGAACAACAACATGACAGAAGTTGCCAGTACAACTGCTAGGTCTTCCCGAGTCTGGCTGTTTTTTAAGGTGTCTGCAGATAATTCCAGAAAGGCCATTTGCAACACCTGCCATGCCAGCATCAGCAGGGGTAGCAAAACTAGCAGCCTGACCACCACCAGGCACATGTCAGCAAAACACACGACTTTATGGGATGTACACCAGAGTCCAGGAGCAGTGTCTGCGGGTGACACGGCTGCGTCTTCCACTGTTGTGCGTGCAAGACAATCCCCTGTCCTTACTGCATGCGAAGATGCCTCCTGTCCTTCACCTGTAGTTGCACAAGCAGAAATAGCACCATCGTCAACCACGTCTTGTCCCAGCGCAGCATTCAGTTATCCATACACCAATCTTTGGAACGCAGGCACAAATACGCTGCCAACGCCCTACATGCTACAGTTCTAAATGCACACATTTTGTGACTGCTTGCGCTGGAAATGTTTCCTTTTAGGCTAGTGGAGACGGAAGCATTCCGCGACCTGATGGCGACGGCTGTCCCACGTTACTTGGTCCACAGCCGCCACTATTTCTCCGGTGTGTCATCCCCGCATTACATAAGCACGTATCACAAAAAATCAGATGTGCCCTTAGCAATGCAGTTTCAGGCAAAGTCCACCTAACCATGGACACGTGGACAAGTGCTTGTGGGCAGGGCCGGTACATCTCGCTGACGGCACACTGGGTTAATAGTCTGGAAGCTGGGACCCAGTCTGAGCTTGGGACGGAACACGTCCTTCCGACACCAAGGATTGCAGGCCCTAACTCAGTCAGGGATTCACCCACAGTGTACAGCTCCGGAACGTCATGCTCCTCAGCCTCTTTCTCCTCCACTTCACCCTCCACACCAGTCCCAAGCTGGAAGCACTGCAGCACTGCCTCGGCTAAGCGGCAACAGGCTGTGCTGAAGCTAATATACGTAGGTGACAAACCCCACAATGCTGAAGAGTTGTGAATAGCTCTGAAACAGCAGACAGATCACTGGCTCACACCGCTGAACCTACAGCCAGGCATGGTCGTGTGTGACAATGGCCGGAACCTGGTGGCGGCTCTGAGGCGAGGCGAGCTGGTACATGTTCCATGCGTGGCCCATGTGCTCAACCTCGTTGTTCAGCGGTTTCTTAAATCCTACCCGGAGCTGTCGGATCTGCTCGTCAAAGTACGCCACCTGTGTGCCCATTTTAGAAAGTTACCTACTGCTTCTACCGCCCTTGCCAGCTTTCAGCGGCGTTTGCAGCTTCCAGCTCACAGACTGGTGTGTGATGTCCCCACGCGTTGGAATTCCACACTGCACATGTTGGTCAGGATTTGTGAGCAGAAGAGGACAGTTGTTGAGTACCAGCATCAACTGGGCCGTCGGTATACGGTTCAAACTCCACACATAAGACCTCAGGAGTAGACATGGATGTCCGACACATGTAGCGTCCTCCAAAACTTTGAGGACTCCACCAAATGGTGAGCGGCGATGACGCCATTATTAGTGTCACCATCCCGCTTCTCTATCTTCTAAACCGCTCTCTGATCAAAATCAAAGACGATGCATTGCAGGCGGAGCACAATGAGTTGGAGCAAGAAACCCTACTGGGTGATTACACACAGCCCAGCCTCATCTCATCCCAACGTGCATTGGAGGACTATGACGAGGAGGAGGAGGATGAAGAAATAGAACTACTTTCATGTGGAATTGACGGTAATACATGCACAACCGTCATACTGTCGGTTCAGCGTGGATGGCCAGAGGACAGGGGAGAGGAGGAGGAGGAGGATGATGAAGCCAGCATGGCCAGTCATGCTGTTGGTGAGGACCCTGAAGTCTTGCCTGTTAACAGTCTGGCGCACATGGCTGACTTTATGTTATGCTGCCTGTTTTGTGACCCCCGCGTTATCAACATCTTGGCGGACACTCATTACTGGTTGGTGACACTTTTAGACCCACGCTACAAAGAGAACTTTATTTCTCTTATTCCCGAGGCAGAGAGGTCTACAAAAATGCTGCAGTACCAGAAGGCCATAGTCGCGGAATTAGTCAAAAAATTTCATTCTGAAAACGCTAGCGGCTGAGGTCACGATTCGGTGGACAACCAAGGCGTCTGGCCGAGAGAGGCAAAAGTCCAATCCAGCAGAGGTAGGGGAACACTCTCAAAGATCTGGGACACTTTTCTCAGCATCTCCCACAGCACGGGCCCTGAGGTGTGGGTGTAGTGTCACAAGGACTGAAAAGTTTGCGAAGATGCTGAGGGAGTACCTTGCTGCTCGTACAAAAGTGCTCCTAGATTCCTCTGTGCCTTATAATTATTGGGTATCCAAGCTGGACACGTGGCAGGAATTGGCTCTCTACGCCTTGGAAGTCCTGGCCTGCCCTGCCACTAGCGTTTTGTCAGAGCGTGTTTTTAGTGCATCAGGTGGAATCATTACTGATAAACGCACCCGCCTATCAACTGAAAATGCTGACAGGCTGACTCTGATCAACATGAATAAGGGTTGGATTGGGCCTGACTTCACCACACCACCACCAAATGATAGCGGAATTTAAATTTTGTGCCGGTAAATTGCCATGCACCTCTGCACATCCACACATGGGTACACTCTTCATGACTTTGACTACTTGCTGTACAGCTCCTCCTTCTCCTCATCTGCCACCATCATATGATCAGTGCGACCGTGGTTCATGATGCCACGAAAACATAATTTATTTACATCATATTTATGATGACGATGACCCTAACCGTTCAAAAGTAAGGCAGTAGGTTCATGTATACCCCCAGGGGTAAATGCTTTAGTCCATGCTTACACAATGGGCATTACAAGTACAGGAGGCCCGCTCCTTTGTAATGGGAACAATATTTAGAGCATCGAGCACCCGAGCATTTTAGTATTCGCTCATCTCTACTGGGGATCTAATTTGGGAGGAACCCCATGTTTTTTTAAAAATGATTTGTTTATAAATAAATAATTTAAACAAATCATGTGCTGTGACCTCTGTTTTGGATTACCAGCCAAGTTAAAGCTGCCAGCTGCGGCCCACAGGCTCCAGTTACCTGCTTTACCTTATCTGACTAAGACTTGGAAATAGACACAACATAAACTCCAATTCTTCTCCAGGGAGAGACTCCACTGTTTCAAATGGAAAGATCAACACTTCTTTCTCCAAAGACAGCTCCTTCACAGGTCAGCTAAGAATGAACTATAGCCGGCAAAGGGAGGAGTAAGGAGTATGCTTATATAGCGGAAGGGCATGGCAGCAACTGAGACATCAACTACATACTACTCACAGCAGGTTAAAAAGGAGCCTTAACCTTTTCAGCACCAGATGGGATTAAATAAACTCCTGCTCAAAATGAGTGATGAGTAGGCGCAAAAGATGATTTGCAATCAGGTAATTGTGACCTTCTCATCCCAGATCTCTCCGAGGTCACATCAAGCTGTGACACACTTGTGACAATAAGTTTGGGATAAGTGGAAGTAAAGATTCTTAACAGTAATTTAATTTAATAAAATCAAGGCAAGGGCACAGATGCCAATCTTTCTTTTTAGCAAAGAATAACCCAGCAGCTAAGGAGAAAGGATGATTATTACCCTTCCATAAACTTTCATTTACATATTGTTTCATGGTTCAGGACCCAGTAAAGTATACAGATGAGCTTTAAGAAATTTAGCATTAGGGATAAGATTAATATCACAGTCATAATGACAATGGACAAGTAATATCCCTGCCTCTTTTACTGATAACGCATATCCAAAGTCTTTCAAGGCAGACCCTGCAGGCCAGCAGAGAAATCCTGTACAGAAATAAGACATCTTTTATAATAATTGGGGCTTCACTAAAAATATGCTTCCGACACTGATTAATGACAGAATTTTGAATGTGCTGCCATGGAAATCCCATTACCAACCTCACAGGTTAATTATCAAAAACATAGCAGGAGATGGACTCAGAGTGAAGTATTTCCACTTTAGGTATGCATTTTATTGCTACCAGCTGGACAAGGTTCTGGAGTAATGGTATCCTGTCAATGGCAACAGTTTGAATGGGTCTTTACAATCTAACTGTCCCTAATCCTAATCTCAGAACCAGTCCTAAATCAGTGAAGTTTGCTGCAGTCCCACTGTCAATGAAAGCTAATGCTGATAATGACTGACTTTGGAACAGTAGCTTCACGTCCAGGAATACTTTTTTCTGAGGAGTAAAAGGGTACCTGGAAGTCTGGGTGACCTTCTAAACAATCATTCAGCGTTAGATGTTTCTTAATGGCTTGCTTGATTGAAGGCCTATCGAGCAGTTCTTCAGAAGATGTCAAGCATAATTACAGTAAAGGCATAGTCCAAGATAGCGCCAACATCCCATATCACTGGTCCGAGAGCTGGCAACTTCAATTTCCATCAGTTCAGGCTCAGGTGGTTCAGTTTGAAAAAATTTCTGGAGCCCCCTGTTGCTCATCATGTCTTTCCCAAATCCTCTGATCTAACTGAATGGCCTAGGTAATGGTCTCCCCCTAGGTACGGGGTGGGATATATAGAGTCAGAGTATCTGAAAAGGGAAAAGAGGGTATGCAAAAAGGCAAGTAATACAACCTGTTATCATGTTCAAAAAAGTGCTCTTAATTTTTTTAGCACAAAAGGTGAAAGACATAGACAAAAACCATACAAGGATTAAAAATAATTAAGAGGTGACATAGCCAAATTGTACGTGATCCCAAACAAATAAGAATGGGAAGAAACTCCCTCCTGGACTAACCAAAAGATCTGTAGTAAATTTAGAACCTGGGGCAGTTATTTTACAACGCTCACAGATTTACATATAGGAAGATTGCACAAAGTAAATTTACCATGAAATATTTAAACAAATAGAAATATATATACCCATGAACATGGTCAATAAGATATATGGTGCAAATATAACAGAAGGTCAAATTGGACATAGGTTACAAGTACAACTAACCAAATAAAGTAGAGTGTTCATATAAGAAAATATAGTACCCAGGTAGTCCAACTGAGTAATCAACTACATAGTACCAGCTGAGAGCTGGACTTACAAGGCATTTTGGAGAGGTATGTAGGTCACAGAGGGAGTAATAACGATCCTCACACGTATCGCTGCCTAACATGACAGCTTCATCAGGGAGGTGCATGGATAGTGTCTATACAGGGTCCTATATATAGTATGGATATAGTAATCTACTACCTTAATCTTGATAATATAAGAGAGCGTGTGGCGGAAACCCGCACACCCCGGCCCTGATTAGGGTAGCTACACTGTCTTTCAACACTGATAGATCAGCACATCCCAGCCTCCGATTGGATGGCTGAATTGTCTATCACCATCCTGACAACTCAGCATTGTAGTATACTAACAGCATAGCACACCCCTGCCCAGGATTGGATAACTGAACTGTTACTGCATCCAAACACGCTGATAGGACGAATTGTGACATACTCAATCTGCAGTAGAGCAACAGAGTCCTGACAATCCCACATTCCCCTCCCACATCCACTATAATAACCAAATGTTTTCCATACTCAGTAAGATGCCACCCATAAATTCCCATACAGTATGATGGACTCGAAAGCCCCCTATACTCAGTAAGATGAAGCACCCAGTTCACCATACAAATTAATAAGCAAACAACATCCTCAAATACAGTATGATGGCATCTACAGTCCCTGAAATACAGTAGTATGAAAACCCCATAACAGAATGATGGCCCCACTGCTCCTTACACAATATATGATGTCCACAACACAAGTATGAGGTTTCCACAGTGCCCCATACATTCTAACAGCTTCATACCTTCCCTCAAGTACTTACAGAAAAAATTTAAAAACTACTCACCTAACCCTGATCCCCCGATGCATGTCTTGTTTGTGCAGTATGTCAACTATAGCTCGGCACAGAATGCATGATCAAATAATGTCACTGTGCCTGATGTTCTATGATTCAGACACACAATCTGAAAGGTGAAAGAGAGAACCAAAGCTTCCCTGTTCCACCAGTTTTATTTCATATTATCTGCATCTTGAAGAGGCAGGTATCAGTGATATTAGGAAATCCCTATAGAGGGAAGAAAAGTGCTGTGTGGGGCAGTGTGCCCCTGGCTCCAGTGCTTTGGCTTTACTGATTTGAGGACTGGGCAGAAACAGCTAAAGGTTACCTTACACAGACTCACTTTACCTAGATCCAGTATAACATATACCCTATGTACAACATAGAGAAGCCTTCAATATATCACAATTTGTAAATAAAAGACAAACACAGAAAATAATTTTTGGATTAGTAAAATTTTCTGTAGGTATGTAATCCAGAAATATGTAGACACAAGTATGGAATTTTTTGAACAGTCACGATTGGAATGTCAGAATAATTCTAAGTGTAAACTTCAATGTTCTTGTTTTGGATTTGTTCTCCATGAAAAGCTGCATTCTCATTCACACCGAATTAGCACACCTTTCGAATTCCTTACATACTTCTATTCATAATACAAATAGTATTGTTCAAACGTTTTCTTAGCTCACATAGAAAAGAAAAAAAATACACTTGGCTTCCCTTCTAGTTACATAAAGAGAGGAGGTGTGGGAGAATGGCATTTGAGACAAAAACTCAACCACGGTTCGAATATGGAAATACGGAACCACTGGAGAATCTCTGGAGGTTGGGAGGAAAGTGCAGGGAGAATATAAGTAACCTAAGAACTTGGAGAATAATGAGAAAATTAGATTTGTTTTTAATCAGTGCTCTCACAGGCTCCCTCTCATACACAACTAGGCAGCCTTTGTCTTGCTCCCGGCTGCTTGACAACTTTGAGAAGTAGGCAGCGAGCCAAGCCAGAAAGAAATGAATACCTGCAAATACCAGACCTTTAGAGCAGTGAGAAAGGCTTGCATGTCATAATGTCACAACTGTCTCAGAAGAATCTTAGTAATGAAGAAAGGGAAACAGATCTGCAAATAAAAGTGCCCTGAGCTGGCTCCAATTTGTACGTATTAACCAGAATTTTATTGATGACTCCTTCCTTAAATTCTTGATCTTGCAATATGTTTTTAATTGATGGCAAAAACAAATGGGTCAAAAATTTGTATTATGTTACTCTACCATACACAGAAGTGTCATTAATTAGAGACATTGAAAGACGACCGAAGATAAAACTGTCATTTCTTAGACTTACAGGGAAACATTCCTCCTACTTAGAGGATGAGGAAAAAAGAAAAGAAAACTAGGGTCTTGAGAAATGATCACAGCCATACAAGTTAAATGCCAACATGAAATGCTGCCTTTAAAGGAACACTGTCAGGTTATTTTTGAATAGGGCCTGGGCAGACATATTAAAAACATGTAAAATCATTATTGTATCATTTGTAGTTACCATGTTATCAGCATTGTCAGACCCTGCAGAGATCTGCTGGATTAGTCCTCTCCATTGTAACCAAATAGGAATAGTCCGGGTGCTGTGTAAACTGTCATGTAACCTTCAAAAGACACCTGAAGACCCACCTCTTCTGACAAGCCTACAATCTGCAATGAGACCTAGTCCACCACACTGTCTCATGTTCGGCACTACCCCCTCCTACTGTATCTCATCCAGTCCCCATAGACTGTGAGCCTCGCGGACAGGGTCCCTTCTCCTCCTGTTTCCTGTTTGTCCGGACTACACAAATATATTGAACTTGTCCTTGTCTACCCCCTTACGATGTAAAGCACCATGGAATCTACTTGTACTATATAATAAATAATAATAATGTAATTATGCACTCCCTCTCAGCAGCTTTCTCCTCCCCTTGCTAACAGTGGAGTGTCAGGTTTCAGTAGCTTCTGTTCTGATGAGGGAGAGAGCTATTGCCGATCTGACATATCTAGACTCCGTTTGATTCTGTAAGCAGGTATCCCAGCTGTGTCAGTTTCTGTGTTGTATTTCATGTCTTTCTTGGCTGCAGACACAGAGAGCAGAGAGGAGAATACCACCCCTCCCAATGATCTCCTGTGCAGTGATGTGGTGTGAATATGTGACATGCATATTCATGCATAGGGAATGGATAGCAGAGAACTAAGTGATCATTTACTGTGAGTGACAGGTGGAATGAATCTCTATATTTTAAGTTTACAGAAGATAGGAGGGAAATATAAATAAAAGAAATGCATCAATAGAGAGAGCTTAGAGTGAAGAATTAGAAAAATATAGCAGTTACATACAAACAAAAAAGTTTACTAATCAAATTGTGAAGTAACTGTACTAGTACATTTTTGGCCACTTTTTTTTTATAGTAGACTGTGTGCAACTTTTGTATGTGTCAACACAGATTTACAATGAATGTTCACCTTTTACCGCCATGTTTTCTTTAGGTAAAGTATACATCCAATGTTCATTAGTTTCCTAATATATCTAGCTGACAAGGTACAGACATATTGTACCTTAATATATATATGTAGATGCCTGAACATTACTTTTGTGATACAGTGCTCAAAATCCCCCAAATAGTCATACAGGTATATCATTGTATTTTGACTGTTTATAATCACCATTAAAGTGTTTAAAAAATTACTGCATACAACATTCTCATCAAATTTAAATCACCAGCAGGTTATTTATTTTATCATTTGAGTGGTGCTTATTCATATAGTCACCCTCTGTCGTCTTGATCTTATATCACCGCCAATCCTATTGGTCTAGTTTGTGACCTTATGGATCGGTTCAGTGTTTGATGGAGTGAGCTGGAGGTCATTCTTCAAAGCAAGACTACAGGAACCTCATTCTGGCTCTCATAGACTTGCATTGAGAGTTTGTGACTTACCTCCTGACTTCCTGCCGTTCAGAAGCTGCAGTCACAACATAGTGCCACAAGATCCGAGCAGCATCAGTAACATAGTAACATAGTTTTTAAGGTTGAAGGAAGACTTTAAGTCCATCTAGTTCAACCCATAGCCTAACATGTTGATCCAGAGGAAGGCAAAAAAAACCATGTGGCAACACTAAGCTCCACATTGGGGAAAAAAATTCCTTCCTGACTCCAGATACGGCAATCAGACTAATTCCCTGGATCAACGCCCTATCAAAGAATCTAGTATATTTAACTGGTAATATTATAGTTTTCAAGAAAGGCATCGACTCCCTTCTTAAATGTTAGTAGTGAGTCACTCATTACAACATTGTCTCACTGCTCTTACAGTAAAGAATCCACGTTTGTGATTATGATTAAACCTTCTTTCCTCCAGACGTAGAGGATGCCCCTTTGTCCCCGTCTCAGGCCTAAGAGTAAAGAGATCATTAAAAAGGTCTCTGTACTGTCCCCTCATATATTTATACATTATTATAAGATCACCCCTAAGCCTTCCTTTTTCCAAGCTAAATAATGCCAAGTTTAATAACCTGTCTTGGTATTGCAGACCCCTCAGTCCTCTAATGACTTTGGTTACTCTTCTCTGCACCCGCTCTAGTTCAGCTATGTATTTCTTATACACCGGAGACCAGAATTGTACACGGTATTCTAAGTGTGGTCGCACTAGTGACTTGTATAGAGGTAACATTATGTTCTCCTCATGAGCATCTATGCCTCTTTTAATACATGCCATTATTTTATTTGCCTTTGCAGCAGCTGCCTGACACTGGCCACTAAATGTGAGTTTGTCATCTACCCAAACACCCAGGTCTTTTTCAGTGATAGTTTTGCCCAGTGTTTTACAATTAAGCACATAATTATACCTTTTGCTTCCTCTGCCCAAGTGCATGACCTTACATTTATCCCCATTAAAGCTCATTTGCCATTTATCAGCCCAAGCTTCTAGTTTACATAAATCCTCCTGTAATATAAAATTGGCCTCCTCTGTATTGATTACCCTACAGAGTTTAGTGTCATCTGCAAATACTGAGATTCTACTCTGTATGTCCCCTACAAGGTCATTAATAAATATATTAAAAAGAAACGGGCCCAACACTGACCACTGTGGTATCCCACTGTTAACTGTGACCCATTCTGAATGTGTTCCATTAATGACCACCCTTTGTTTCCTATCACTAAGCCGGTTCTTAACCCACTTACACATATTTTCCCCTATCCCCATTGCTCTCATTTTATGTATCAACCTTTTGTGTGGCACCGTATCAAAAGCTTTTGAAAAGTCCATATACACCACGTCCACTGCATTTCTTTGGTCCAGTCCAGAACTTACTTCTTCATAGAAGCTTATCAGATTAGTTAGATAGGAACGGTCCCTCGTAAAACCATGTTGATAACGGGTCATGAGGTTATTTTTCTTCAGATACTGCAGTATAGCATCTCTTAGAAAACCCTCTAGGATTTTACCCACAGTAGAGGTTAAGCTTACTGGCCTATATTTTCCAAGTTCAGTTTTTGTCCCCTTTTTGAATATTAGTACCACATTTGCTATACGCCAGTCCTGTGGTACAGACCCTGTTATTATGGAATCGTTAAATATTAAAAATAATGGTTGATCTATGACAGTACTTAATTCCTGCAGTATTCTGGGGTGTATCCCATCTGGGCCTGGGGATTTGTCAATTTTAGTGATTGTTAGACGATGCCGTACTTCCTGCTGGGTTAAGCAGGTGACATTTAATTGAGATTTTTTGTTATCACTGATCATATTGTCTGTCATGGGATTTTCTTGTGTAAATACTGTTGAAAAAAAGTCATTTAGCATATTGGCTTTTTCCTCATCCTCATCCACCATTTCACCCAGACTATTTTTAAAGGGGTCAACACAATCATTTTTTAGTTTCTTACTATTCATGTAGTTAAAGAATATTTTGGGATTATTTTTACTTTCTTTGGCAATGAGTCTCTCTGTCTCAATCTTTGCTGCCTTGATTTGCTTTTTACAAATGTTATTTAATTTTCTGTATTTATTTAATGCCTCATCACTACCTACTTGCTTTAATCCCCTAAATGCTTTCTTTTTGTCACTTATTGCGCCTCTTACCACTTTATTTAGCCATAGTGGTTTCCTCCTATTTCTAGCATGCTTATTCCCATAGGGTATATATTGTGCACAGGCCCTATTCAGGAAGGATGCTAATAAACATCTCCCATTTGCTTTGTGTACTTTTATGTTTTAGGACATCGTCCCAGTTTATTGCACTAAGATCATCTCTCAACCACTGGAAATTTGCCTTCCTGAAGTTTAGTGTCCTTGTGGCCCCTCTACTACACATCTTATTAAAGAAATGAAAACGTAATATTTTATGATCACTATTACCCAAGTGACCTCCAACCCGTATATTTGATATGCGGTCCGGCCTGTTGGTTAATATTAGGTCCAGCAGTGCCCCCCTTCTTGTTGGGTCCAGAACCAGTTGTGAAAGATAATTGTCTCTCATAGTTGTCAAAAACCTATTACCTTTGCTGGAACTGCAGGTTTCTGTTCCCCAAAGTATTTCAGGGTAGTTGAAGTTCCCCATAATAATTACTTCTCCCTGAGTCGCTCCTTCATCTATTTGCTTTATGAGGATTATTCTCCTCCACTTCCATTATTGTTGGAGACTTATAACAAACCCCTATGAGTAATTTATCATTTTTCCCCCTCCCTTATCTCCACCCACAGGGACTCTACATTTCCATTAGATTCACCTATATTATCACCTATATTATCACGCAGTAAAAAGTAAAAATGCCGGACAGTGAGTATAAGACAGGGACCTTAGATTAAAAGCACCACTGCAGTGCTGAAAAAAACTAAGGCCCCTTTCACATCTCTGCATTGATGAATTACCTGCATTTGCCTGCCCAGCGCAAAAGCAAGCGCAGGTGCAGTTTAATGCAAGCGCCGCCAACTGCATTAGCGCAGAGATGCAGTTCTCCTGCGCTCGGTGCCCCATTACCTTCTGTGGCTGAGCGCAGCTGAGCGCAGGAGCTGACATCCTCGAAGTGCAAGTGCGAAGTGTCTGACGTCATCGCACATGCGCTTAGTCAGACGCACCCGGAAACATGGAAAGTGGCGTTTCCGGGTGCATCTGACTAAGCGCATGCACAATGATGTCAGACACTTCGCACTTGCGCTTCGGGGATGTTGGCTCCTGCGCTCAGCCATAGAAGGTAATGGGGGCACCATGCGAAGACGAGTGCAGGAGAACTGCATCTCTGCGCCTCTGTACTTGCCTGCGTTTGCATTAAACTGCACCTGCGCTTGCTTTTGCGCTGGTGCGGGGCAGGCAAACGCAGGTAATTCATCAACGCAGAAATGCAAAAGGGGCCTAAATGCTTCAGTGGTGCTTTACTCCTGTATCTATCTATTGGCACCTTTAGAAATTTTTTGTGCATCATTTTTATTGTAACAAAAACATATACAAAGTTGCTTATAGTATAACAAAAGATGTACTTACTTTCAAAAGAGTTATTTTTATACCATTTTGGGATAGTTCCCAAATAGCTCCACCAAACGCTTGGCGCTCCCCCACCCTATCGTGTTCCCCCCACCCCTATAGACTGTGAGCCCTCGTGGACAGGATCCTCTCCCGTCGTGTATCAGCAAGCATTGACTGCTCATGTGTACTGTACCTGTCGTTGTTATCCCCACTTCTTATGTAAAGCGCCATGGAACCAATGGCGCTATATAAATAAATAATAATAATAATAATAATAGTTAAGTCATTGTTTATCACTCGTAACTGTATTTTTTTTGCAGCCATGCAGCAACTTAAAAAACAATTTTAGCGTTTGGACTTTTTCTATCTTTATCGCGTTTACCAATTGGGTTGATTAATTTTATATTTTGATAGATCTGACTTTTATGTAGTCAATGATGCCACTTTTTTAACATCTTTCAATTTTATGTATTTTAAATTTTTTTCATATTCTTAACTTTTTTAAAAACTTTTTAGTGTACCGTATATACTCGCGTATAAGCCGAGTTTTTCAGCCCAAAAATTGGGCTGAAAAGTACCCCCCCTCGGCTTATACGCGAGTCAGTGACGGTATACAGCGGTATACAGCAGCCCCAGCAGCCCAAGTAATGCAGGGCCCCCCCAGCCTTGCTCCGGTCACCTGTAAAGGAAATTATACTTATCACTGTCCCGCTGTCCGCGCCCGCCGCTGCCGACATCCGCGATCCTCCATCTTCATGCGTCTTCTTGCTGTTTCCTGTGTTCATCGCCGACAATGACGTCATTACCGGCGACGAACACAGGAAACAGGAAGAAGACGCATGAAGATGGAGGATCGCGGACGGCAGCGGCGAGCGGGCGCGGATAGCGGGACAGTGATAAGTATATTTTGCTTTACAGGTGACTGGAGCAAGGCTGGGGGGCCCTGGATTACTGGGGATGCTGTATACTACCACTGGGGCTGCTATACACTACCACTGGGGCTTTATACTACCACTGGGGCTGCTATACACTACCACTGGGGCTTCTATATACTACCACTGGGGCTGTATATACCTCTGGGGCCCTGTATACTACCACTGGGGCTGTATATACCACTGGGGCTGTATATACTACCACTGGGGCTGCTATATACTACCACTGGGGCTGTATATACCTCTGGGGCCCTGTATACTACCACTGGGGCTGTATATACTACCACTGGGGCTGTATACACTACCACTGGGGCTGCTATATACTACCACTGGGGCTGTATATACCTCTGGGGCCCTGTATACCACCACTGGGGCTGTATATACCACTGGGGCTGTATATACTACCACTGGGGCTGTATATACCTCCTGGGCCCTGTATACTACCACTGGGGCTGTATATACCACTGGGGCTGTATATACTACCACTGGGGCTGTATATACCACTGGGGCTGTATATACTACTGGGGCCCTGTATACTACCACTGGGGCTGTATATACCACTGGGGCTGTATATACTACCACTGGGGCTGTATATACCACTGGGGCTGTATATACTGCTGGGGCCCTGTATACTACCACTGGGGCTGTATATACCACTGGGGCTGTATATACTACTAGGGCTGCGTCTATACTACCACTGTCCATCCACCCAGACCAGCCACCATGCTGCTGCACTGACACAAATGATTGAGTCATATGCTGAGTACCTCAAACAGGCAGGTACTGGCCTGAGCAGTTGCTCATGTGGGAACTGAACCACAACCCCCCTTTCTATATATACAGAAGACTCACTTGAGAAAGGCTCAACTGGAGCCGAAACGTTGTGTGATACAACCTGTTTTTCACCTTCAAAAATAAAAAACACAAAAAGGATAATCATCTCTCTTCTTTTATTGTATGCCGGGGATATATTTAAAGACTTTATACTACCACTGGGGCTGTATATACCACTGGGGCTGTGTGTATACTACCACTGTGGCTGCTGTATATACCTCTGGGACTGCTGTATACCACACTGCTGGGGGCTGTATACTTGTGCTAGGGTCCACCCTCGGCTTATACACGAGTCAATAGATTTTCCCAGGTTTTGGGGGCAAAAGTAGGGGGGGTCGGCTTATACACGGGTCGACCTATACACGAGTATATACGGTATTTGTTACTCTCCTTAGGGGATTTTAATATGTGATTTTCTGATTGCTTGTAAAAATATACAGCAAAACCACAATATTGCTGTGTATAATAAAAATCTCATTTTAAGCCCAGACACAGGCTGGGTTTTAATGGAGCTCTGTGATGGTAGGCATGGAAGTATTCAACAAATCCCCAACTGTCAGTGCTCCATGTGATCATATTGCAGGACAGGCAATGGGCACATAGAATGACGCACCTCTCTACTGGCACATTATTAAGAATATTGGCCAGCCTTTTGCTAAAACTGTGCTTCATTCTATGTGACTACACACTTCTTAATCCTTATAGTGCATGCAATGCATGCTGTGAGAAGACTTCTGCTGGAAGTATGGAAATAGCACCCTTGCTCTGACAGCCAGCTCTGGAAAATCCTCACAGCATGTGATGCCCACATTTTGAGGATTCAGAAGTTTGCAAATGCATAGAGTGAATTATCTGGTGAGAACAGTGTGCCATCTATAAACTTCTTGCACTTCTCAGCTGGTATTTTCTCCCATTCTTCCTTTTGTTCCTGTGATACGAATTAGGCCTCCAGTACTGGATGCAGCAAAGCAACCTCGCAGCATTATGGATCCTCCACCCTGCTTAAATGTTGGTATGGTGTTCTTTTCCTTATAAGCTTTATTGCATCGTCTGTAAACAAACTGTTGCTTTGCATTGCCCAAAAGGTGTATTTTTGTTTCATCTGTCCACAGAACATTTTCCCATAAGGATTGTGGTTTGTCAAGAAACTCTTTGGCAAAGATCAGCTGTTCCTTTTTACGTGATTTCTTCAGTAGTTGTTTCTTCCTTGGCCTTTGCCCATAAAACATTTTTTGGTTTAGTTTGTGGTATATGGTACTTGTTGAAACCATGACTGCACACTGCTCCAGGTTGGCCTTCAGGTCTTTGGATGTTTGACATGGTGTTTTTTCCACCATTCGCACCAATCTTTGAAGACCTCTCTTGCTAATTTTCCTCTTTCCCCACGTTCAGGGAGGTTCTTGACGGTTCTATGCTTGGCCAACTTCTAAGTACCTTTGCACACTATTGAAACTGAGATAAAAAGGTCTTTGGAGATGGCCTTATAACCATTGGAAGTCATATGTTTGCTAATATTAGCAGTTCTGATGTCCTCAGACAGCTCCTTTGTCTTCATCATTATGACAAGGGAACAGGGCCTAACATGAGTCTTTTTAAAACACTGAAGTCTTCATTCATTGGCTAATTCATGTCACATGGGCACCGACAATGTATCACAGGTGATTTTCATTTGTGAATTACCACAGGCAACTCAAAATGGGTTTCCGTAGTAATCTAATGTAAAGCTGCCAATACCAGTGTCACAGACAGCTTTAGGTTTTTCTATTTTTTCTTCCTATTGTTTTTTGCTTTAAATTGTTGTTTATCATTTGCTCTTTTGTATTTAACAATAAATATTGTTCTATACAATAAAACTGTTTCAGTTGATTCATTTTTTCAAGAGATATTTCATATTATGTACTTAAACTTCATAAGGATGAGCAGGACTCTAAATGCCGATTTGGAGGTAGAAGTGGGTCTTTGCCTCTTGGGCCCCTGTGGGGCTGCACAGGTTGCATCAATGGTATGTTCAGCCTGACTCTCATTGCACTATGATCCAGTGGTATTACTGATTTGTGTTTTACATGTCTACAAACTTGCTTTCCACAATGATTTCTTGGTTTCTTCATGTAGAAAATAGAGATACTGATGTATAGTTCTTTTGTTTATATTACAGTATAATGTTCATTCAGAGGTTCATGTTTGTTCACATACACAAAAAGTGTCATTAGTGTTTTGGGCCTAAAGGCTATTTCACACGCTACGATATCGTTAACGATATAATTGAAATGTCACGCTTTTTTGATCGTTGGAACGATGTCGTTTGTGCATCGTTGCGTGTAAATGAACAATGTTGAAACGACAAATCGTTGGATCGATCATCAAAAATTTGAGCTCCTGACCTCAAATCTATCGTTTGTCATCCAATTAACGTTCTGTGAACAAGCAACATCGTTCAATGTGACACCTTTTTGAACGATGTTGTACACAATTCTCCTTTCCCTGCCGCTTTCTAAAATCGTTCACTAAGTTCTTCTCCAAGTAGATGGCGCGCGTTGCCAAATTTAACATCGTTAACGATATCCATGCGTGTGACAACGCACTAACGATGTCGAAGCGACAGCAGTCACATGACATCGTTAACGATATTGTTCACTACATCGTAGTGTGAGACAATACCTTAAGTGTCATCAGTGTTGGTTCAGTATGTCAGTTTTTACCATTAGTGATTCATCTGTGATTTTTATAGATTGAAAAAAAATTACAAAGTTTCTTACATCCTTTGCAATGTTGAATCTGAAGAGCACACAAACTGTACACTGGTGAAATCTTTGTCCGGTCTGCATTATTCAAGGTCCTATAGACTTGTAATGGTAATTTTTACATGTCATCCTTTTAAAAAGGAGAGGGTCATTTTGATTTTTACCCAGACAAGTGGACCGCAAAAAGCCATGGACATGTATAGGCATTCTATATGACAACACCACAAATAGAAGACATACATTAAAAATTAACGTCTGAATGAGGTCCAACAAAAAGTTGTGTATATTGTGTATGATCATGGATGCACTGCAACTTCAATTAATGTCTATGAGATTAAAATGAACCACTGAACTGATCATAACTGACAATCCTACTACAAGGCATGTTTCCTACAAAAAATAATGAAAGAAAGAGGGTTTGTTTAAAAAGACTAGAATTACTGTATAGAGAGCGCTAAGGCTAGATTGGTATTATTACAATTATATCTCAGTGTACAATATATACTGTAGTACTTTACTGAGCGCCACTGCAATTAAAAATATATATTTAAGAATTCAGTCTTACTTAAATTCCTTATTAGAGTACATGAATGGTATAAATGGGCCCCACATCTCCCAGCCAAAGTATAGAGCTACTAGGTAATGATACTCTGAACCCGCCCTTTAGTGATATCAGTCAAACCTTAAACAAGCATTGTTTTGTGTGGACAACCCCTTTAAGCTTCCTTTCAGCTCTATATATTAAACGATCCATCATATTTAGTAGCAGTCATTCAATCCATACAAAATCCCACAGTTAATATTTTCTTTCTTTACTTTGTTTCTATAGCAAGTGATCAAACTTGCTCAATACGCAGACATACAGCCTCTAATTAAAGACTAACATGGGAGAAAGGCAGATGAGAAGCGGTATTGAATTGTTAACGGAGTGGAAAAAATAAAGCTTCTTGCCTTGGCTGAATAAAGACTTGTTTTAAATGAAGATTTGCCCATGGTATCTGCAATAACTGTGATCAAGCAGAGGAGCTCCTGGACAACTTCCAAGAGGCATGTCACCGCTGACATAGCACAGTATTCACTACTTGAGCACAGCTGGCAAGATTATGAGAAAAGAATGATACACCTATTCTGCTTCTGTGGAATGGATGGATGGGAGAAATGAAGAGGCCTAATAAGGGTTTCACATGAACAACGCTGGAACGGAAATCCTGAATATTGGATCCAATAGAAAGTCTTTATAACATGGTTTTTAGTTACTGATACATCAAAATGCTCTTTGAAGTATTTCTTTGCTTAGAAAGTAATGCTGATGCCATCTGTTCAAGAATGGAATGAAAAATAATATGCCACATGATTTATTCAAGGATAAGCAGCTAAATGTATTCATTTGCAAATATAATTATACTGACATTTACACCAAGTCATGTAGTATTGTTACAGTGAAAATAATACGCCATTTCCACATCTAAAGCATGATATGTATTTAGTTTTTTAAAAAAAACTAAAAGTCTACTATCAGCCACACACAAGACAATACTATCTCCAGTGACCTGGATGAATGATGACCAACATACCCCAGTTTGGAAAGAAATAATCACATCCTTTGCCAATGAAAAATATATCTGGTTCATTTAAAATGTGATTACAGGTTGGGCCCTTAAAATAATGTCAAATAAAGGTTCCTATTTGGATGTTATTAATCATGTGTGTGATGCTAGTCACTTATTCAGGCTGGTCTGCAGGTAGGGTAAACAGATAATCCAGGGTCAGGTGCCAGGTAAGTTTATCACTGAGGAGTAGTCTGTTAATGATTCGGGGGTCAAAATACCAGGAGAACACACTGGATACAGGGAGCCTGTGTTAACATGCACCTATATACTGCATGCTTATACTTGTGTTCCAGTTCAGGTTTTGGTTTTCTTTCTAAGAGCCATGTCTTCATCACCAGTGGAATGTTCCTCGACTTGGAGACCTTATTCAGTGATTACATTCTTGATTTGCCCATAGCTATTCTCCTTTTGACTTCTGGTACACCATGGATGATCTAGAGGTTTTTGTTAAGAGACTGAATAAGAATCCGATTGGGTTACAATATGCACATGAGGTTAACTTTACATCTTTATCCTTTCTTGATCTATTAATCACTAAAACTGAACAAGGTACACTCAAAACCTGTAGCCACAGGAAACCAACATCTATGAATTCACTCCTCGGATAGGAGAGTAACCATGCATGGCCCCCTCAGAAGGGCAAACCCAAGGGCCAATATCTGAGGATGAAACAGAACTATTCAGATAAAACATATTTTAAGGAACAGGCAGATAATTAAAAAAATATGTTTCGACAATAGGGTATCTAGAGAGAATCCTCAGAAAAGCCTTCTTTGAGACTAAAACCAGAAGGAGTGTAAAGCTGCTTATAGCTACCCCAAAGTAGACCATGGGCTAAGTGATTAGATTTACCAACACATTTTCAAATGGTTCTGGAGACTTAAAGGTACCTTCACACGCGGCAATATTGCTAGGCAATTTCACTGGCAATTTGCTGGTTGCAGTGAAATCATAGACACATTGTTCTATTTTGTTGCTGTGTACAAATGTAACAATGTGTCCATGATTTCACTGCAACCAGCAAATTGCCAGTGAAATTGCTTAGAAATATTGCGGCATGTGAAGGTACCTTAATGGTACCTTTACACGCCGCTACAGGAAGGTAGAAATCGCCAGGCATCGGACACAATTGTGCCTTTTGCCTTCAAAAGACCGCGAAGTGGCGGCGTGTAATTCAGGAAGTTCCTTCTTGTGTCTTCGGATGCCTGTGTCTGGGCCGTGCTCAAAAACAGGCAGGCATAATCCCTATGGTGGCGGCGTGTAATCGGGGCACAGGCACGGTATTTGAAGTCCCTGGGGCATGCCACAGCGTCATGTATACCACGCCCCATCAGCTATCATTGGTGGAGGCTACTGTGTACCCATTGGCTGTCCCTGCACAGGGCCGCATATTTAACGAGCTGACCAGTCACACTACACATTTGCAATAGCGTCATGTATTAGCCAGCCTTCCTGCGCTGGCTGTCCAATCATGATGCTATTGCGTTGTCCAATCACCGTACGAGTGTCACGTAATACACATCTCTGTCACGCCTTTGTAGGTACAGCGCACAATATGTACGCCCAGATTCCCTTGTGGTGGTGGCGTGTAAATCAGGGAAGGTGCTCCACAGAAGGTAACCCACGGCACCTGTCGGCACTTCCGGGGAACGAAAATACCTTCTGTGGAGCACCTTGTGGCGGCGTGTATATGCGGCATCAGGCACCGTTAGCAACCGTTGAAAACGCGCGCGTGCACGTGCGGTGCCTGCCTGTTGCTGCCCTTTGTGGCGGCGTGTAAAGGTACCATAAGAGCCATTTCAGAGGAGCCTATTTTAATGATGGACAAAGACATCAATGCTAAGATGGGTAACTATCTGCATGTTACCTACAGGAAGAGTAGGTCAATAAGAGACAGGCTGGTACATAGACATTTTTCAGCACCAAAACAGAGTACTTGGTTGAAATCTGAAATTAAAGGGTGCTACAGATGGGGAAATTGTGTAGCCTGTGCTACCATCTCACCGAGTAAGACTTTCATATCGAATGTGACACAGGAGGGATTCACCATAAGGAGTTTTATTAACTGTCAAACACGGGGTCATATATAAAGCCACTTGTATATGTGGTAGTGAATATATGGGCAAGAGCAGAAGGGAATTTAGGTGATGAATTGGTGATCATATGAGCAACATAGTGCATATGAGAGAGACATCTGTGGCTAGACATGTCAATGATCTCCACGGTGCCAGAAAAATGTACTAACTTTTGTGTGAATAGACAAAATCGAGAAACCAAGCAGGGGAGGGGTTTAGAATTGCTTCATCTTGTAAAAAGAAGAGATGGATTTTTTATCTGGATATGGTTTCCCCAAGAGGCCCTAAGAGCAAATGAATTTCAGTTGCTTCATTTAATACTATCTGAATAGAGTCTATTTTAGGCTGAAGGCACACTATCCGTGTGCCTTGCGCAAGTGCAATGCGAGGGAAACTCGCATTGCACTCGGGCCAGTGTTGCCCTTTCAGGCAGGGCACACTGGTGTGTGTTCCCTGCAATAAACTCGCACTGTGAATCAAATGCGAGTTCAGTCGCAGCATGTTGCGACTAAACGCGTATTTGTCATGCGAGGGGCTAATACAAGTATATAGGAGCGAGAAAATCTCGCACCCATAGAGCACACTGTGTGCTTGAAATTTTCAACCTTTTGCCACATTTCAGGCTTCAAACATAAAGATATAAATTGTAATTTTTTTGTGAAGAATCAACAACAACTGGGACACAAACATGAAGTGGAACGAAATGTACTGGATATATTAAACTTTTTTAACAAATAAAAAACTGAAAAGTGAGGCGTGCAATATTATTCGGCTCCTTTAGCCTGTGTTCACACTCTGCGTATTTGACGCGTTTTTTTTTTACGCGCGTAAAAAAAAGCGCGAGAGAACAACTTCAACTGCGCTTTTTTACGCGTGTTTCTTCCAATGCTTATAAAGTAATGGGGCCTATGGAAGAAACACGCGTAAAAAACTGGAAAGAATTGACAAGTTCATTCTTTTTACGCGCACGTTTTTTGCTCCAAAAACGCTGAGTGAAATTACGTGACGTCTGAATGGCACAAAGTGAATGTCCTTTCACTTTGCAGGGAAACGCAGACGCACATGCTCTTTTGGGGCAAATATGCACTTAAGAAAATGCGCCAAATATGCAGCGTGTGAACAAAGCCTTACTTTAAGTTCAGCTAACTCACTCCAGAAGTTCAGTGAGGATCTCTGAATGATCCAATGTTGTCCTAAATGACTGGTAATGATAAATAGAATCCACCTGTGCTCTTCTGCAACTTCTCCAACTCTGCTACATCTGTTTCTTTCACTTTGCTCTCTCTGTGCTGCACAACCCTGTGCAGCCCCTTTCTGTAGATTTTCTCCTGTCACGACTTGACTTCTGCACTGTTCTGTTCTCACTTCCTGGTCTCACTCCTTGCTGCTCTCCCACTCACTATATAACCTACCTCTCCTCCCACCAGGACCTGTTACCCTAGCAATGGCTGTCTGATTGGTCCCCTATCACTAGGTGTATGTGTGTGGTGTTGGAGCTTCAGGATTCTTCTATTCATTTCCAGAACAAAGGATATGGCACCTTCATTCAGGGGTGCAGTACCCTTTTGTGACGCACTCTTAGTGGGGCGCCACAAATGCAAAATGATATGTTTGGCGTAAAAACAACACAGCTCATCACCCTTAAAACACCATCCCCACAGTCAAACATGGTGGTGGCAGCATCATGGTTTGGGCCTGCTTTTCTTCAGCAGAAACAGGGAAGATGGTTATAATTGATGGGAAGATGGATGGAGCCAAATACAGGATCATTCTGGAAGAAAACCTGTTGGAGTCTGCAAAAGACCTGAGACTGGGACGGAGATTTATCTTCCAACAAGACAACGATCCCAAACATAAAGCAAAATCTACAATGGAATGGTTCAAAAATAAACGTATCCAGGTGTTAGAATGGCCAAGTCACAGTCCTGACCTGAATCCAAACGAGAATCTGTGGAAAGAGCTGAAAACTGCTGTTCACAAAAGCTCTCCATCCAACCTCACTGAGCTCCAGCTGTTTTGCAAGGAAGAATGGGCAAGAATTTCAGTCTCTTGATGTGCAAAACTGATAGAGACATACCCCAAGCGACTTGCAGCTGTAATCGCAGCAAACGTGGCACTACAAAGTACAGTCATATGAAAAAGTTTGGGCACCCCTCTTAATCTTACTCTTTTTTTTCGTTTAAAATTGGGTTTTTGCACCAGCTATTTCAGTGTGATATATGTAATAACTGATGGACACAGTAATATTTGAGGATTGAAATGAGGTTTATTGCACTAACCAAAAATGTGAAATATGTATTATTTCTAAATTTGACAGGTCCAAGTCAATCACACTTCTGTGAAATCAACCTGTCAAGCTATGAATCAACACCGATTGTGACTCAATTTCTTCTGCTGTTGTGAAAATGGAACAGACAAAATGTAAAACTGATAGGCAATTGGCAAGACACCCTTACAAAGGAGTGATTCTGCAGGTAGTGACCATGGACCACTTCTTTGTTCTCATTCTTTTTGGCTGTTGTATTGGTCACTTTTGTGTTTTGTCATTGCTCTCACACTTTGAGGTAGCATGAGTCATTGTCTACAACCCACAGATGTTGGTCTGGTAGTGCAGCTCATCCAAGATAGCACATCAATGTGAGCTGTGGCAAAAAGGGTAGTTATGTCTGTCAGAACATGGATCAGATACCATGAGAAAGACAAGTACTCCAGGAGACATGGAGGGGATCGGAGGAGGGCAGCAACCCAGCAGCGGGACTGCTAACTCCTCCTTTGTGCAAGGAGAAACAGGAGGAGCAGTGCCCAGAAGGAACACGGGTGCCTCTAATTACCTCAGATGTTGCCATTTTCATTAGGCCAACATTCATAAGTTCAAAATCATTTTTTTCAGATGGTCTTATATAATATTGTAATTCTGGGATAATGATTTTTGGGTTTTCATTGGTTGTAAGTCATAATCATCAACATTTATAGAAATAAATAGTTGAAACAGATCACTCTGTTTATAATGACTTCTGTCCCAATGTACTTTTATCACGTGCTAGTGGCAGTCATATTTGCATACCCAAGTGATGGGTGTGCAAATATCGCACCCACTGACAGTACTGGCACATTGCACAGTACTGCCACCGGTTCTGCAGCTGCCTGCAACCACTGACACCCAAAACCTGCACCAGGAACTGCCTCTGCACATTGCGTCTGCAGCTGTCGCCACTCATCACCACCGCACATGCCACCACCTGAGTAAGTGCGCATGCACATACCCGGCACGTGTGCACTTACTCAGGCATTCGACATCTTTATATACCCAAGTGTCCAAAGATGGCGGCCATGTGAGTAAGATCACATGCCCACGCCTAGTCACAGTGGCCTTCTTTGGACACTTGGGTATACAAAGATAGCGGTGATCTGAGTAAGCACACATGCGCACTTGTGGCAGGTGGCCACCATCTTTGTACACCACGGTGACCAAAAAAGTGCCCACGGGAAAAATGGCCACATGAAAAATGCCCACAGGAAAATTGCCCACAGGAAAAATGCCCACATGGAAAAATGCCCCCATGGAAAAATGGCCACATGGAAAAATGCCCCCATGGAAAATTGCCCACATGGAAAATTGCCCACACGGAAATTTGCCCACATGGAAAATTGCCCACACGGAAATTTGCCCATACGGAAATTTGTCCACGTGGAAAATTGCCCACATGGAAAATTGCCCACACAGAAAATTGCTAATTGCAGTATCACAAAGATTCAGATCTCTGATATTTGAGGTGCAAGGTGAGGATGTTCACCTGATATGTGAAAAATACCCACAGACATGAATGCCAACAGGAAAACAGGGCTGGAGAATAATATAGAATTTTAGGTTATATGCTCTGCAAGACGAGGAATGGTATAGAGGTGTAAGTGAGATGCTTTGCAGGACTGCAGATGGTATAGAGGTGCAGGTGAGATGCTCTGCAAGACAGGGGATGGTATAGAGGTGTAGGTGAGATGCTCTGCAGAACTGTGGGATAGTATAGAGGTGTAGGTGAGATGCTCTGCAGAACTGTGGGATAGTATAGAGGTGTAGGTGAGATGCTCTGCAAGATGGCGGATGGTGAAGAGGTGTAGGTGAAATGCTCTGCAGAATTGGGGGATAGTATAGAGGTGCAGGTGAGATGCTCTGCAAGATGGGGGATGGTGAAGAGGTGTAAGTGAGATGCTCTGCAGGGCAGGAGAATAACATAGAATTGTAGGTGAGATGCTTTACAGGGTAGTATAATAAATAATTATAGGTGAGATGCTCTGCAGGGTGATAGTATAGAGGTGTAGGTGAGATGCTCTGCAGAACAGGGAACAGTATAGGTGTAGGTGACATGCTCTGTAGGGCAGTGGGATAGTATAGAGGTGTAGGTGAGATGCTCTGCAGGGCAGGGGGATAGTATAGAGGTATAGGTCACATGGATGTCACACTGATGGTAGCTGATAAAAAAATGCATAATTGCATCACACTCGTACCACAGTCGCATGACCATACAGAAAGCACTCGCGTGACTGTCAATCATCAAAATCCCTCTGATAATGCATACCTTAAGGCCGCGTTATACACAGCGATATCGCTAACGATATCTCTGGAATGTCACAGGTTTTGTGACGTTGCAGCGACCTCACCAGCGAAGTCGCTGCGAGTGACATGCCGCAGCAATCAACGATGAGCTCGCTGATAGCTAGTCGCTGCGGATTGGCCGGGACCATTTTCCCATCATTGGTCTCTCGCTGTCCAGCATCCATCCTCATGTGTGACAGGGGAACGACCAGCGATCCCCATTCTGCACATGAGATGTTGAGCGATCCCAGTGAGCGTCAGGGGACGCAGCATCGGTAGTGGATCACCCAGTGTGACTGCAGACCTGCGATCACATAGCGATGTTCCAACGATCCCGGCCAGGTCGGATTGCTGGTGGGATCGTTGAAACATCGCTATGTGTAACGGGGCCTTTAGTGTGCCTGTACCCTATAGGTGAGATGTTCTGCAGGCAGAAGAATGGTATAGAGTTATAGGTGAGATGCTGTGCAGCAAAGAAGAATGTCGGCGGAAATTGCCCACTAAGATGATAATGTATTAGACCTGCAGTCCCATGTAACTCCACAGATAATCCAGTGATACTCCTGTGAGTACAGATAACAGTGATGGCTCCTCTAAATCTGCTGCTGGTTCGGTTCTGCTGTTTTGGGCTGGTGGGAGGGAGGAGTAAGGCAGAATCACTGAGAGATGACAGCAGACTGGATCTCAGATAATGACCGACTGCTACAAACCACAGATCTTCAGCATTTCTGCACTAGGTCAACTGTAATTCACAAGATGATCACAGATCAGGGGAATCCTCATCTTGCACCTCAGAGATCTGAAACTTTGTGATGCTGCAAATGGCAGTTTCTATGTGGGCAATTTTCCATGTGGGCAATTTTCCTGTGGGCAATTTTCCATGTGGGCAATTTTCCTGTGGGCAATTTTTCATGTGGGCAATTTTCTGTGTGGGCAATTTTCCATGTGGGCAATTTTATGTGTGGGCAATTTTCCATGTGGGCAATTTTCCTGTGGGCAATTTTCCATGTGGGCAATTTTCCTGTGGGCAATTTTCCTGTGGGCAATTTTCCATGTGGGCAATTTTCCATGTGGGCAATTTTCCATGTGGGCAATTTTCCGTGTGGGCAATTTTCCATGTGGGCAATTTTCCGTGTGGGCAATTTTCCATGTGGGCAATTTTATATGTGGGCAATTTTCCGTGTGGGCATTTTTCCTGTGGGCAATTTTACTGTGGGCATTTTTCAGAGAACCGTACACCACAAGGGGGACAGAGACAGCACACAGCAGGGAGAATGCACAAGCAGGGAGAGACAAAGTACAGAGGGTATGAGTGCACAGAGGGAAGTGACAGCCCACAGTAGGAGAGACAGCACATGGTGGTGAGAGAGCACAGGGGGGGGGGGACAGAGACAGTGCAAATTGGGTAAAGAGAATGCATGGGGAAAGACAGCACAAGGGTAGAAAGCGCACAGGTGAAGAGATAGCCAACAGGGGGTAAAGAGAACACACAGGGGGAGAGACATCTCAGAGTGAGGAAACAGACAGCACACAGCAGGGAGAGCATACAAAGGGGAGAGACAAAGCACAGGAGGGGTGAGCACACAGGGGCAGCAGAGACAGCTCACAGCAGGGAGAGAGAGTGCATGGGGACAGACAGCTCAAGGGGAGAGAGAGCACACAGGGAGAAGAGAGGGCACAGGGTGCGAGACAGCCCACAGAGGGAGAGACAGCACAAGAGGAGAGAGAGCACATAGGGGGATAGACAGCTCACAGAGAAAGAAAGTGCACAGGGGAAGAGAGAGCACACAGGGGGAAGAGAGCAATGCTTAATGCAGTTTGCATAGCACCGCCTGTACCTTGGTTTCTTCTAGGCAATGATCTAACAGGGGACTATAGTATTACCATCTCTATCAATCCCAGTTTCTGAGGTTTTGAGTGCAATAGCCATACTAGACATTATCTCTGAGTGCAACAATTCACATGTGTCGCAGCCTCAGCTGCTTATAGGTATATTCTAGTCTATTGTATCATTGATATAAACCTATTCTGTGACCCCTTATGAGTCCCTTTTGTGTTTTTTTTGATCATTGTTTCATTTTTTTGCAGCCTCAGACTCATGGAGTCTCCCACCTGATTTATGTTTTTTGTTTTGAGTTGGTTATTGCTTCCCTCTCTGATAAGATTTTGTCTCTGAGTGCAATAGCTTATACACTTGCAGCTTCAGTTGCTGTATATCCTAGTCTACTGTATCATAGATATAAACCTGTTCTGTGACCCTTAATGAGTCACTTTTTTTGTGTTTTTTGATTATCGTTTCATTTTTTACAGCCTCAGACTCACAGAGTCCCTCGCCTGATTTATATATTTTTTTCGTTTTGAGTTGTTTATCGCTCTCTTTTCTAGTCCAGGTAACCTGTCGGTTATCTTTCACGGATTATATTTATTGCCTAGTGTTCCTTTTACAGGTTTTTATTAGTGCTGGCCAGTGGCGTAACTTCAAGCTCAGGGACCCCGATGCGAAAGCTCCAACGGGGCCCCCAATTATTGGAAATCTTTAATAGTATTAGTCTTTTTCTATGGGCCAAAGGGACTTTTGGGGCCCCCTAAGCTGCAGGGCCCGGGTGCGATCGCAACCCCTGCACCTACTGTAGTTACGCCCTGGTGCTGGCTTTTATTCACTGGACGGACCCATTATGTATACTAAAATTGTTCACATGATTTGAACTTACAATACATACATGCACAGTGTTTATCACTGTTTTTAAATGGTTTTTAAATGGTTTTATGTTTTGTTTTGCTCTGGTGTTTTTCTCGTGTGTTTAATAAAATATTAATTTTTTTGATACATTATCAGTCTCATAATATTTAATAAGAGCTATGCTCTTTTGAACCTCCTTGATCCCGGTCATTCCATACACGTAGTCTTTTCTTTTCTCTATCTTAGGTGTGACTGGTGGATCACGTCATAGTGCTCGCCAAATATAGTTTTTGTTGCAGGGAAAAGAGAGAGCACACAGGAGTGAGACAGAGCACACAGGGAGAGAGACAACCCACAGGGGGCGAGGGCACAGGGGGAAGAGTGCACAGGGGGAAACCATTCAAAGAAAAGAGCACACGAGGGGAGACAACAGAACAAAGATAGAGAGATGGCTCAACAGAGAGAGAACATGATGGGAGAAGACAGCCTACAGGGTGAGAGTGTTTAGAGGTGAGAAGACAGTACAAGGGGGAGAGAGACAGCACACTGGGAGGAGAGAGTGAGAGCTAACAGGGGGAAGAGCACACAGGGGGAAGAGATGGCTGCCAACCCCAGTACCACAGAGCCCGCCCCTATCATGACATCACCATCCTTCCGGTGCAAAAGAATTGGGTACCCATTTAGTTAAAAAATAATTGAATTACACAATAGGGTGTATACAAGTCATCTTGTGAATACTAAAGGATATATATATATTTGTACATCTAATATATGGACACTATCAAATGAATATTGGTAATGTAAATTAATGTTTTAGGAACACACAAATATATATAGTGTATTAAATACTTAAAGATGAAGATCCAAATAAAGTAGAAAAGAGGGAATTATGCAAATGGTGCACCGTATAGTGAGTGTCAAATGGCAACAGAAAATACTATGTGGGAAGATTGAGGTGGGAACATAGATAGGTACCTGTGGCAGCTATGCAATCCGGCCGCCACAGTGGTGTTGCCCCTGTAACCGGTGGTGGTGCCATGTCTGGAGGTAACTGGAGCTTCCTACACTAAGTACCCAACGCATCCACACACAGACTGATCCCTGACCAGAAGGGGGAGCATGAGTAGCTTTGTTCTAGGAGTGTCTCATCCTTCTGGCTTGGGGGAGGGCTTGGAGTGAGGAGTAGTGTGAGGAAGGAAGGGAAGAGAGAGGACGAGGAGCCGAGGGATCCTGGGGTTGGCGCTGCATGGAGCCTTTGAGATCTTAAGGTTTAAAGAACACCATAAATCTATCCGCACAGGTATTGGCAGCCCAAGATTGATAAAACACATTAATGAGTAGCATAACGGGGATGCAGATGTGCTTACGTTTGTGGGACTTGAGCACATCGTACCATCAATTAGAGGTGGGGACACACATAGATTTCTTCTTCAGAGAGAAAGTAGGTGGATTATAGAGACAAGAACTTGTGGGCCTTTAGGGTTAAATGAAAAATAACGATCTGGCTGCCTTTCCATGATCTGTGTTAAGATCTCAAAGGTTGGTCTGGGAGTTGACTTGTTATGGAGCGGGGTTGTTAGACTATAGATAGTTTAAATATAAATTAACGGAAGGTATGAGTCCTGAATATAATAGAATAAAATAATACTTAGTAACAGGCTATAAAGAGCTAGTACTAGGATGAATAAGGTATTGCTACCCCTTTTTTGCAGACTTTATGGCAGATTGCGGTTGTAATAGATTATCCATGGTAAAATGTCCCTGTACGAGGTCCATTACGGTAATGGCACAAGTAATGCAGCGCTCTCTGTTATTTGCCGGTTCTAATGTGTTTAGTAAGAATTACAAATTGTAAACAGAGTGGTTTAGCTTATTTTAAGATCAGCATGTATTGCATTCTTCATTATGTTATTTTGGTATAACTTTTAATTGTTTTGCACTTAGTTTTGTGTAAGCGGTAGTGACGTCCAAGTCAGGGTTATTTAATTTCCAGATGTGATGTCAGACGCTATTGAGGACCCGTGGAAGCGGTAATTCACAGCGAAACGGCAGTTCGTCGTCCGTCACCTCTGCACTCCCCTGCTGTTTTGTTCATGAACTGACCTTCTGGACAATCAATAAATGTGTGAAGATCCAACCCTGGTGAGTGCAGCCATTATTTCTTCATTACTTGAACTGAATTATTGATACTATATGGCGAGCAACACCTGTGGGTAACTGTGCTGCATATGTCTCAGGAGTGACGTGACCCATTCCCGTGTTTAGTCATTAGTGCCCAGCATCATCTATTTTTGTCAATATTTCAAGTGTTTATTTCTGTAAATGTTGTTGATTATGGCTTGCAGCCAATGAAAATCCAAACATCCAGGGGTGGAACTACACTGGTGCAGCTGGTGCAGCTGCACCAGGGCCCCGACCGGCTAAGGGGCCCCTTCAAGCCTGGAGGGGGCCCCCAGCCGACCCCCGCAAGCCGCCGTCAAAGGAGAGGAGGGCCAGGCAAGGGTAGCAGAGAGCTTCCTGCTTCCCTTGCCTGATCCCGCCCCTCCCCTCTGGCTCCTACGAGCATCCGCGCGGCTCTCCCAGCAGCACCAGGCGGGAGAGCGTGGCTTTCCCAGAAGCAGCGTGGCTCTCCCAGAAGCAGCGCGGCTCTCCCAGCAGCAGCGCGGCTCTCCCAGCAGCACCAGGTAGGAGAGCTCTGCTCTCCCAGCACCCCCCCCTTCCCCGGTCCTCACCTGTACCAGGGCCCCCGGGGGTGACGGTCCGCTCCTGCAAACATCATTATCTCAGAAAACTAAAGTAGGGAGTATGAAGTGTTAGAAACCTTGCTGCCGTATTCCATGAGTCATCAAAGGGTGAATATAAATTTGAGCAGATATATAAATAACACACTGGCGCTCAACTGATTAAAAAGCCCCTGGCACAGGGGGAGTATATTAAGAATATGCAATAAAATTTCTATGTTAAAAATGTCTTTTTGGACTATTTTTTATACAAACTAACTGATTAAGTGAGGAGTCACAGGTGCGAGATGAGGTCCGCATCCATACACCTATCAAGGAAAAAGCTATTTCTAGAACTACTGGTATATACTTATCAATGCATAAAAAAAACAAAAATTTTTTTTTACTATATTTTTTTACAAATTTTTTTTTACTATAGTGAGTCTAAAGGTACCTTCACACACAGCAATTTTGCTAGGCAATTTCACTGGCAATTTGGACACATTGCTCTATTTTGTTGCTGTGTACAAATGGAACAATGCGCCCATGATTTCACTACAACCAGCAAATTGCCAGTGAAATTGCAAGCAATATTGTCGCGTGTGATGGTACCTAATAGTTATTTATAATATTGATTTATTCTTCAACACGTTTCAGGGCTTCCTGAAACGCCCTGAAACATGACAATATGATATTGATTTGTCCTGAGAATGGGGCCAGGGAACCCAGAAACCCGCTGACTAATAAATCAATAAATCAACCTCTGCCCTAATGTACATGTATGATTTATTTTTTCGTTATTTATGTACTCGTCCTTGCTCTGCCCTTATATATGTAAAGCGCCATGGAACCAATGGCGCTATATAAACAAATAATAATAATAATATTCACCCTTTGATGTCTCGTGGTATATGGTAGCGTGGTTTTTTACCGTCATCCTCTATATCTATCTATATATACTATATATGCACCACGCTGGGGACTGCAGCAGCTGTGATATGCTTTTATAGTGGTTGTGACTCTCACAACACACAAGCTGAAGCCTCTGATTCCTATTTAGGTAATATTTTATTTCTCA